>VYZT01037715.1:81647-127184 GCA_013400735.1 Pomatostomus ruficeps | reverse complement strand
GGCCATGGCCCCGCACCCGCCCCGCGCCGGGCAGTATCTGCGCTCCGACAGCGGCGGCTCCGAGACGCCCATGCTGCCCGAGGGCCCCGCTCCCGCTGCCGGGGACTGTCCCGATGCCGGTGCCGGTCTGGACGGCGGCCCCGGTGCGGCGCGGGGGCAGCGGCGGCGGCGGTGCGGGCCGCTCTGGGGCAGCGTGGCCGTCATGGCCATCCTGGCCCTGCAGATCGCCTCCACCACCGGCCTCTTCGTCTACTTCACCATGGCCATCTCCAAGGTGAGCTTTGTCCCGGCACCGGCGCCGGGGCCGCAGCCCGGGAGTCCCGGCGGCGGCGGGAGGGCTCTGCCGGGCACGGATGAACCGGCGCTGCCTCGCCGCGGTCCGGACGCGGGTGCGGGGTGGACACTGTCCCCAGCTGCCCAGGGAACCGCGGATCCAGATGTGGATTGGGGTGGACATTGCCCGAGCTCCACAGGGACCCACAGATCCAGATATGGATTGCGGGTGGACATTGCCCGATCTCCACGGGGACCCACAGATCCAGATGTGGATTGCGGGTGGACATTGCCCGATCTCCACGGGGACCCACAGATCCAGATGTGGATTGCGGGTGAACACTGCCCGAGCTCCACGGGGAACGGTGGATCCAGATGTGGATTGGGGGGTGGACACTGCCCGATCTCCACGGGGAACCGCGGATCCAGATGTGGACTGGGGGCGGACATTGCCCGAGCTCCGCCCGGAGCTGCAGCTCCAGCTGTGCAGGCGGGGGCGGCGGGCTGGACACGGTCGCAGATCCAGATGTGGAGAGACGGCGCCTTTGTCCTGGGCTCCGCCTGGAGCTGAGGGTTCGCGCAGGGAGAGGGGGACTCTGCCCTGGGATCCCACCGGAGGCTCCGGCCCCAGCCGGGGGGGATGCGAGGGTACTCCCCGGGGCTCCAGGCCCCACTGACCCCTGGTTCCTGCTTCCTCCCCCCCCCCCCCCCCCCCCCCCCCCCCCCCAGCATATCTGAATAAACAAGAGCTGANCCCCCCATTCCCATCTTCCCCACACTCCAGCACCCCCAAACCCTCCCTCAGCCCCTTTGCGAGGTGCTGGGACCCTCCCGTGCCGGCACCCCCCGATTCCAGCAGCTCTTCGCTTGCTCCAGTGCGATCCCACCAGCCGTGCTGGGATCCCGCCATTCCCACCTCCCACGGGCTCACGCGGGAAAAAACCACTCCCAAACTTGGCCGTGACGGGTCTGATCCTTTCAACAGCCTCGCCAGCCCCTCCCCTCAGCCGCCGATTCGGACCCACAACAACCCCGCAGCGGCGGGAGGGAAACGCCAGACGGGAGGTCCATGGGCAGAGGGAAATTCGGGGCTGGCAGCAGCTCCACGGATGCCACCCTCATCCCTGAGGGCGCGGCAAAAAGAAAGGGTCCTGCAGTGCCAGACATTCCACAAATCCCGCCAGAGACGGGGAGAAAGGAAAAGCCCTGCCCGCGGATGCAGGGGGAATAAACAGCCCGTCTGGACCCGGCGGAGCATCCTTCGGAGCGGCCCAGCCCTCCCTCGGGCTTTGTTCCCATCCCTGGGTCACGGGAGGTCCCGCTGAGAGGGATTTACATGAGAGGCGGGGAGAGGAGGGGAATGGAGGACAGCGCCAGGGAAGAGCTGGAGGGAGGAGAAAACCACTGTAGTGGAACAATTTGGGCTGATTTCGGCGGCCGGTCACCGGATCCCGCATGGGATCTGTGCTGGGAATAGAGAATCGGTCTCCTGGAGCCCCTTCAGGTCCTGGAAGGGGCTCTGAGCGCTCCCTGGAGCCTTCTCCTCTCCAGGGGAGCCCCCCCAGCTCTCCTAGCCTGGCTCCAGAGGGGCTCCAGCCCTGGAGCAGCTCCGTGGCTTTCTCTGGAGCCTCTCCAGCCCCTTCCCGTGCCGAGCTGGCCGCGGTCCCGCGGGCGGGCACACGCCGCGCTCAGCCCGCAGGAGCGGCCCTGCCCGGACTCGCACCCGCCGCGGGCATTCCAAGGGAACAGCCCCGGCCCGGGGGGATTGGCTGCCTTGGCAGCGCCCGGCACAGCCACCTGAGCGGGTAGGAGTGTGCGGGAGCAGCTCGGAGCCCTCCCGCAACCCCTCCGTGGGGAACGGCCGGGGCAGGGCCGGCCGGGGGTCCGGGAGTGCTGACATGAACCCAGATCCTTTCCATCTCACCTCACACAGCTGTCCTGTGGATCTAGAGGCTCGATTGATCCCAGAATCCTGTGGATACAGAGGCTCGATTGATCCCAATATTCTCCTTATAGAGAGGTTATCCTGATCCAAATATTCTACTGATAGAGAGGTTATAGATCCCAAACCTGAGCACATCCTGGCAGGAGGCAGCAAGTGCCCAGCCTTGGTGTGCAGGGCTCTGGGCGTCTCGGCACAAACTGGGACATGGGGGACACGTGGGGTGCTGGAGGTGGCCAAGGCCCAGGTGACCACGTGGCCACCCAAGGACTCCTGGGTCTGGCCAGGGACCTGGGAAACACTCAGGTGGTGGAGATGGGGTGGCCAGGGTGCCGGTGTGTTCATCCTCAGCTCTTGGCACACTGATTTCAGGGTAGCCACCCCATCTGTGCCTCAGTTTCCCTGGACAGCAGCAGGCTGGGGTGTGACCCTATGATCAGGGGTGACGGTCACCACGGTCAGAGCGGATCAGGGACAGCCCCGGGACAGACCCAAGGAGGGGACAATTCCCAGCACGGGGAAGTGCCCGAGTTCCACTCGGGGTCCGGGCTCAACAGCTGAAGGGCTGAGCTGTGCCAGCGTTTGTTTTGCCATCCCAGCTCCCCTTGGGAGCGGGAGGAGCATGGCTCTGACTGCCTGGGCATGTCCAGCCTCCAGCAGCAGCTCCTGCCCCTGGCACCCATGGAGCCAAGGCAGCTTCTGCAGCTGGAGGAGCCTCATTCCCCCCAGGACAGGGAGGAAGAGGTAAACGAGAGGGATGATGGGAATTTTGGGGTTCTTTACTTGGTGCTCTGTGGCTCGCGAGTGTCCTTGGTCCTGCCTCCTCTTCTTCCCCCCACTTGGCGCTGGAATTCCATGGAAGGGGCTGGAACACTTCCCAAAGCGCGGAGATGATTTCCCAGGGATCACGGGAGGACAGGACGAGATTTAACCTGTTCAATTGACAAAAACCAGATTTTTAACTGAACTTGGATCCACCCAAGCCTCCTCCTGCCGCCTCCATCCCACACAGGAGACACAGCCGGGTTTGCATCTCGGTGGTGCTGCCTGTGCCCCCTCCAGCTCTGGGGTCGGGGCAGGTCAGGGTCGTTCTCTGAGCACCCAAGAGGCTGTAGGAGCCAGGCTGAGGGCAGCTGCCCCCTGCTCACACCCCACCAGGGTCTGTCCATCTGTCCCAGTCTGACACCACGGCCGGGCTCACACCCCACCAGGGTCTGTCCGTCCATCCCAGTCGGACACCACGGCCGGGCTCACACCCCACCAGGGTCCGTCCGTCTGTCCCAGTCTGACACCACACTCTGTTCCTGTCCCAGCTGAAGTCCCAGGCTCCGGGCAGCGCCGAGGAGCTGCGCTGTCTGCAGGCGCTCAACCAGCAGCCCGAGGGCTCCAGCCTGGAGGAGCTGAGCAGCAGCCAGGGCTGCCTCAAGCTGGCCAGCACCATCAAAGCCTACGTGGCCACGGTGAGCCAGGGACCAGGGGAGGATGGGAGAGCTCCTGGTTGTCCCCCTGCTTCAGTCTCCCCATCTGCTCCCCAGAGCGGTGGGAGGGGGGAATGGCCTGGGTGGTTTAAGGGGGGAGTGGGACTCAGGCCCTCCACAGTGAGGAGCTGGTGGGGCCCAGAGACAGCGTGACAGGGAAGGGGATGGAGGCTGCTAGGATGAGCTCAGCCGTAGGGAAGCCCCGTGTCACCTTTAACCAGGGGACTTCCTCTTCTCTGTGACACAGGTGACAGAGAACATCATCCGCAGGAGTGCCGTGAAGGGTGAGTCCCTCCTGGGGCTGCAGCCAGACCCCGATCCATGGGAGCTGTGATCCACAGGAGCTGTGATCCATGGGACCTGTGATCCATGGGAGCCGTGATCCTGGGAGTCCAGCAGGGAGTGGGGAATCGGTCACTCCTGGGGCAAACTCCAGTGCTGTGAGCTGGGGCAGGAAAGGGGAGAGCCAGGATTGTCCCACTGGCAGTGACAGGCACACATTCCAGGATTGTCCCACTGGCAGTGACAGGCACACATTCCAGGATTGTCCCACTGGCAGTGACGGGCACACATTCTGGGCATGGGCTGTGGGGAACCAGGGCAGTGGCCCAGCAAAGAGGTGTTGGTTGATGATTGGCGAGACATTTCCACCCCTCAGTAACCTTTACCTCTGGTGGGTCAGTGGGGCACTCCCTGGCCCTGCTGGCACAGGGCTGGGTGTCCCCACAGTGTCCTTGCAGCGCCTGTCCCTTTCCTGCAGAGGCCTGGCGGAGCTACTTCAACACCTCCGAGGGGCAGCTTCCCCCCAGGACAGCCGGGAAACCCTCGGCTCACCTCACCCTACGCCCGCAGAGCCTGGCTCAGGACGGTGAGTTGGGAACCCCTCTGGGCACTGTGGGGTCTCCAGGACGGGAACAGGGGAGCGATCAAGGGGCAGGGGACCAGGATGGGGTGGCTGGTGGGGACAGGTGTCTCCTGGTCACTCCAGGACCACCAAGCCGGATGGGTGGGAAGGAGTGACCCCCTCCCCTTGGTGACCCAGGCAGGTCGCTCCCCTCAGTGGCTCTTCCCCCCCGCAGGAAGCTCCCCGCGCTTCGGGAACCTGTCACAGTCGTGCCGCCACGCCATCACCCACTGGGGGCACAGCAGCCTGCGGTCCCACGTGCAGAACATGACATACCGCACCGGGCGGCTGCGCGTGGAGCAGCCGGGCAAGTACTACGTGTACGCCCAGATCTATTTCCGCTACCGCGGTGCGCGCGACTCGGGCCCGCAGCTCGTGCAGTGCATCCAGTGGCAGCCGGCGCACAGCCAGCCCGTGCTGCTGCTCAAGGGTGTGGGCACCAAGTGCTGGGCGCCCGAGGCCGACTACGGGCTCCATGCGCTCTACCAGGGCGGCATCTTCGAGCTCAAGGCCGGGGACGAGCTCTTCGTCTCCGTCTCCTCCCTGTCCATCGACTACAATGACGCAGCTGCCAGTTACTTCGGGGCCTTCCGGCTCGACCTGTGACACCCCCTGCGCTCCCACCCATCCCCTGCGGCCCCTGGACAGCAGCCAATGGCCCGGGGGTGGCACAGGGTCCTCCTTGCTGTGTGCTGTCCCTTGCAGTGAGGGATGAGCCAAGAAGGGCACAGGGTGGCTGCCCGCGGGGACCTGCTGTGCTGGGTGCCACCCTCCAGGTGGGAGGAAGAATCAGGAAGGGTCTCCAGGGACCAACAGGTGACACGAACGAGGGGAGACATCCCAGCCCTGGCCACACTTCACCTCGCAACAGCTCCCTGCAGCAGGAAAGGCTCCAGGGCCACCTCTGCCACTGCAAGACAAAGTGACCCACGGCAGGGTGACACCCACGAGTCTGATCCACCTCGGGCAGGGCTGCGGGTGCCAGGGACCCGGGGCTGGAAGCACCCCCAGGCACAGGACTGGCACCCACAGGCACAGGATTGACACCCACGGGCACAGGATTAACACCCCTGGTCACATCCTGGGGATGGGGCTGGTCCAGTGTCGGCCTCTGGAAGGAAACAAAGGAGTTTCAGTCTGGGAGATCAGAAACCTGAGGCCACACCAGCGATGGCTGCAGGGAGGGCAAAGGGCAGGGCTGTGACACCGCAGCAGCCGCCAGTCCCAGCACCACACCTGGCACGTGGCACTGGGGCACGTGGTGGCCAAGCCAGGCTGCGCAGGGCCAGCAGCTGCTGACCAAGCACCTCCTCCCGTGGGGATTTTGTTCCCCCAGCCCTCCTGGACCAGCACAGTCGCCACTTCCTGACGTCTCCAGCCCTGGCAACCCCTGCAGGATTCCAGCTCCGGGTGAGCCCGGCGGTCACAGCAGGACCTTGGAGGGACCAAACCAAGCCCGGGGTGATGGAGGCCACCCCAGAGGCCGAAGGTGGGTTTGGGCAGGGCAGGGCCCGGCTGGCTCAGCCCATGGACACTGCGTGGGCACAGCCCCTTTTATAACTCCCCCTGTACTCTCTGTATCCTACAAAGACCGGGGATTATGGACAGCGGCAGCGTGGGCTGCCATGAGCGTGGGCTCCCAGGAAGGACAGAATAAAGCCTTGTACTCAGCACAGGCCTGGCCCCACTGCGCCCAGGACACAGCCCTGGGGTAGTGCCTGAGCTCCAGACCGAGCCCGGCCAAGGCTCCTGCTCCTCTTGCACCTCCCAGGGCTCTGCAGCACCGGGCCCTGGAGCACGCTGGGCTCCTGCCCAAAGCAAACAGAACACTCCAAACCCCTCCAATCTAACATCATCTCTGTTCCTCCACCTCTCATCCCACCTCCAGCTGTCCCAGACTCCTTGGTGACCCATAGCAGGGCTCGTGACATCCTCAGGTCTCCAACACCCTCAGGGAGCACCGAGCTTACCCCACCTCTGGCAGCAGCCAGGGGAGCCGGGGCTGCAGGAAACACAGCAGGTGGTTCCACAATTTCCTTAGAAAGGGAGTTGAAAGCGGCCACGGCCCGGTGGAGCCGGCAGGAGGTTGTGTTTGCCCCGGAGGAAGCGGGGAAAGCAGCTCTGTGTGCGTGCGCAGGGCGAGCCGGGCTCAGTGCCAGTGGGCACCGGCCCACCCCGCTTTCCTGGAGAGGGGAGGACCCGTGGGTGGATGGATGGGAGAAGGAGAACTCCAACAGCATCAGGGCAAAGAGCAGCCTCACCCTGTCTGGGGAGAGCCTAGCAGGTCTGGAATTCTGCACTGAGGAACTGGCATGGGTCACCCCGAGCAGCCCCCGAGGCCCCTCTGCCTCCTCCATGGTGCTCCCTGGGGAAGGGCTGGACACCTCCAGCCCGGCCAGGGCCGTGCTCCCACCTGAACAAACGGACTGGCCACTGGCAGGAGAACCCAGCAGCGGGAGAACCTGGCCCCCACAAAAAGTGACAAAGCTGGCAAGGACCCTGCTCACCCATGAAGCCTCTGTGCCTCAGTTTCCCCACTTTACGAGATCCTGGTGGACACCAGGCTTTGTAAGATGCTCCAAGACCCTCAGGAGGCTGCTACTGCCCCAGCCAGGCTTCCCAGTCCTTCCCGAGGGAATTCTGATGGCACAGACAGCACCAGGCAGCCCTGGAGCCTGTCTGGACGGGGCTTGGAGCAGCCTGGGACAGTGGGAGGTGTTCCTGCCATGGCAAGGGTGGGATGGGATGAGCTTTAAGGTCTTTCCAACCCAAACCATTCCAGAATTCCACTATTCCCTCCTGCTCTAACCCAGACTGGGAGGCAGGGGGTGACTGCAGCACCAAGAACGCCTCCACATCGACCTGGTTTCCCACGGCCTCGCCGGGTGGATTCAATCCGGACACAAAGTGCTTCCTGCAGCCGCTGCCAAAGGACCCTCTTATCTCCAGGGCCTACCAGCTGCTCTACCTCAGCGCGGAGATGGCCCAGCCCAGGACGTTCACGCCCGAGCCTTTTCTCCCAATAAATCCTGGGGCCAAAGCTGGTTTTTTTTTTCCCTGATTGTTGTTACGAACCAGCTCATCGCTACCTCCAAATCCCCATCCTTGCCCAGACAAGATCTCGTTTTGCTTTCAAGTCCCCAGCCTGGCCCGAGTTCACAGTCGGGAGAGGAAATCTACGCCGAAATCCACGTCAGGGCGGCAGGAAATCATTCCCTGGGACATTGTAAATAAAACACACAAAAGGAGGCGGCGGGGCGTGACCCCAGCAGCGCCCCTCACACTGCCCTGGGGCACCGCACCAGCCACGCTCCCCCGGCAGGAATAACACAGGGAAACACAACAGACACCTCTTCCCTACGGCACGGAGGATTCCCGGAGCTGCGGGATGCTCCTCGAACCCAACACTGATGCTAGGAGGAGCAGAGGGGACGCGGCGGCGGGCGGGCGGCTCAGCCCATCCCATCCTCGGGAATCACGGATGGTTTGGGACAGAGGGACCTTTAGGGGCCATTTAATCCAATCCCATCCCAGCTGTGCCGCTCCCAGCCCCGCTCCCGGGACCCCAGAGGGAGGAAGGGGATTTCTCTGTGCCTTTCCCTGCGCCCCCGGCGGCTCCGAGCAGCGGCCGCTCCTCCCGGCTCTCCTCGGACCGGCACCGGCACCGGCCCCGCCCGGGGCTGAGCGAGCTGGACACGGGGAAAGCGCTGAGCCAGCTCCAGCACGACTCACACGCAGCTTTCCCCTTTCATTTCCCCCATGACACAAGCCGGAGGCACCAGGAAAAAAATAATTCCACTTTTAAAGAAAACTCCTCATTCTGTGTCCTGTTCAAAGCCCTGCACCGTTCCACAGAACCGTGGAATCAGACTGGTGTGGGTTGGGACCTTAACCATCCCGGGATGGCTGTTAAAGCAGGAAAATCAGCAGTTTCCACACTCAGAAGAAGCAGGAGGGGAGGGATCTGCCCAGCAAGAGGCTTGGAAAGGCCCTGGGCCCTTGGAATGTTCCTCCTCTCCTCTCCGACTGTCCCCACGTTTGGTTTGGCACCCTGAGGCCTCGGAATCCCGCACCCAACTGAGCCTCCCTGAAGCCCAGCCCTCCTGGTCTGTTCCTGTCTTCCCCTCTCACCCTCCCAGGCAGGACTTTCCCCGGACAGCATCCAGGACACCTCTCCCACCGAGAAAACACTCCAGGGACAGACACAGCACAGGCTGAGGAGAGCGAGGAGCTGCTGGGCAGGTGTTTCCTGTGCCAGCTCCCATCCCAGCCGGCAGAGCAGCTGCAATTCCCCGTGGCAGCTGCTCCCTGCCCTCCCTCTTCCCCGGGAGCAGCTGGGATGAGCCAGCTGGGCGCTTCCATCTGGGCTGACCCTGCACTCGGGTCTCCCTTCTGGCTCCTTACCTCGGTACCAGGCTGTGCAGCCTTCCCACCGGGACAGCACTCCGCTCACAGATCGTGGGTCTAATCAAAGCAGGAGCACATTCCCCAAGCTGGGACCCTCCTGAGCGTGGTAAGGTGAGAAGAAAAATGGAAAAGCTCCATGTTTCTGGCATCCCAGCATGTACAGGACTGGCATTCCCAGAACGGGGCTCCCAGGGGAATGGGAGAAGGGAGCTTCTTCCCCAAACTCAGCCCCCAATCCCAGGAGCATCCATCTGCCCTCCAAACAGAACAAAAAAAGGCATTTAAAGGCAAAGCTGCTGCAGGCTTGGGCTGAGGCAGCACACGAAGGATTCCAACCATCCCCTGCTGCACAAAACCACCACAGACCAGACCATTTATTTCCCAAGCAGAAGGAACCAGATCCATCGGTGACATTTCGGGTTGAGGCAGCTTTGAGCTGTACAAGCATTGAGATGTCAGGGGGAAGCAGCAGAGCAGGGACTGGCTGCTGGATGGCTTTGGAATATCAAGAATCCGGCTTTAGCTCCTCAGAAAGACAAGGAATTTGTATTGGAGAGACTTCGCAAGGGACCCAGCCAAGCCCAGCCAGGAGCCCCCATTCCCCATGAACAGATTTATCCAGGACTGAAATAATGGAGGGCAGGATGAACAGCTCGAGCCTCCCAAGGCATCCAGAACCCTCCCAAATTCCAGCATACGGGCACAGTTTTATAACAGGAAAATCATTTGTTCAGCGCTGGGACAGGACTGAGGAGCACAGAGGCCATGGTGGGCTGGGTGGGAAGGGTTCCTTGAAGAGCTGTTGGCCAAAGGAGACCTGGGGAAGGTTGGGAATCCTCCCTCCAGCCGGGATCGGGGACAGGAGGGAGCATGGACCAGCAGCTGTGTCACGGGGCCCTCCCGTGGGACAGGGGGAGCAGGAGCCCCCCTGGGCAATGTCCAGCCCCCCCGGGCAATGTCCAGCCCCAGCAGGGTTTGGGCAAGGGCAGGAGTTTCAGCCTCTGGGATTTCAGTGACATGCCCAAGGGAATCACGGAGAAGGAATCCTTGGGCACAGACCTAAGAAAGGGAGCAGGATGGGCAGACACCTGTGACCTCTTCCTACCTCCTCCTTGGGGTTCTCCTGACAAGGTACGGCAGAATCATTAATACATTCACTAATTAATCAAAACCAGCATCTTCCCAATTTTAAGAAGATCTGATCTGAGGGGGTCGGTTTGGGGTTTTATTTTTCCTTCTTTCAGCCAAACAACCTCAGTTGGCCGAATTTTATTTTTCTCTCCCCTGTTTTGGCTTCGCAAGGTTGTGATTTTTCCCAAGTGGCCAACTGGGAATGCACCACCCTGAGCCAGGCCTGTGCTTCTGCCACCATCTGAACACTGTGTGCGAAACCACCCTGCTCCTCCACACCCCTGCACGGGCACAAACCCCTCGGCTTTTCCTCCCCACAGCAGTTCCAACAAAAGGAGAACAGCAAATACAACTCTCTAACATTTTCTTTTTACTCCTTCATGGAATCTTTCCAATGCAACTTCACAAAAGCAACGTAAATAAAGTCTCTGTTTTTTTTCTTCTAAAAAGAAGATCATGTTCCACAGATTCCGTAGTGCAATTAGGTATCTGGTAGAAAAAAAAAAAATATCTTCCTCAGCTCCATGGAGGAGAATGCTGGAAACAGTTCCATGGTCTCAATAAAAATAGGAAAGTCTACCCAGGATGGGCTAGAAAGTTCCAGGTGTGTGGGACACGCAATCCCTACAGTCTACCTCTAGTTGAAGAGGATGGAATTGGGGTCCTGGTTGGCCATCTGTGCAATGTGCTTTAGTACATCCTTTTTGGTAATGATCCCCAGCAGCTTCCTGGAAAACAAAACATTTTTAATGCACTGACACCCTCAAAGGGACCCTGGCAGGGCCATTTGAGCCCCTGGCAGGTGCTGAGGAATCCTTTGGGATGAGGGAGCTGGGAATGACATCTGCATGGAGCAGGTGGGGCAGCGTGGGGGCCTGGCAGGGGCTGCTCCAACGGCACCACAGCCAGGGGAGAATTCCCGCTGGTGCCCCACTCTGGGAGCAGCTCAGCCCGTCTCCATCTCTGCCTTCATCCCTCCCCAGCTCCAACTGCACTGAGTGAATTCCAGCTGTTCCAGGACACACTGGCCAGATGTGGGAGGGGGCTGAGCTGTAGGATCCATGCCCACAGGGAGGCAGGCCTTCACCCTCCAGCCCTCTCCTCCCGCTCCAGCTGGAGCTGGGCTGTCCCTGCTGCCTCTGCCAGGCTGGAGCTGCTCCAGCTGCCGCCCCGAGGGATCCCAGGGCTGTCCCTTTCCCTGGGAGCAGGGGAGGTTCTGACCCGGGGTTCCTGGGCTCTCACCCATTGTGAGTGACCAGGCACTGGCGCAGCCCCAGCTTGCGGAAAATGTCCACCACGATCTCCATGGGTGTCTCATCCGTCACCGTGAAGGGACTGAGGTCCAGGATGCTCCTGAGTTTCAGCACAGACGGGGAGCTTGGTGGCAGGGGAGGACAGTAGTCAGTGAAACAAATGACTGAGGTGCTCACGATCCCATCCTGCTTCTTCCGGGCGTTTTCTGGGAAGAGGAATATTTGATTAAATACCAGCGCTCCTTTCCTGTCCCAAACAGAAGAGAATTCCCTTTCCTCTGCCCACTTTTAATGGCCTTGAAAGTCCTTTCCTTCCCTTCACCAGAGCTGTTCCCACCCCAGGAAGCTGTGATGGGTTTCCAGCCTTTCTTCTAAGAGAACCATGGAATTATTAAGGTTGGAAAAGACCTTTACGACCATCCAGTCCAACTGTCCAGCAGCACCACCACGGTGGTCACCACTAACCCGTGTCCTCAAGCACCACATCCGCATTTCCTGAACACTTCCCGGGATGGGGACTCCACCACTGCCCTGGGCAGCTGTGCCAGGCCTGGACAACCCTTTCCATGAAGAAATTTTCTCCAATATCCAACCTAAACCTCACCTGGCAAACTCCAGGTCTTGTCCTGTCACTCGTTACCTGGGAGAACCTCCAAAGCTCCCTCAGGGGTGGGATCAGCACATCAGCTTTGCCCAAAGCCAGGGCTGGTGCAGCTCTCTGTGCTCTGCCAGGTAAACACGAGTTCTGGAGAACTCTTCACTTCCCGGTTTTTAGAGGAGGCCAATAAAACGCTTTGTACTTTATGAGTCACTGATTTGGGTCCCATGCAGAGCAGTTAAAGGACTATTTTTAAGCACTTAAGGCCTGGCACAGGCTCCATGGGTGTCATTAGGGTCAGGAATGGAAAACAAGCCCAGTCCTGGCCATCCCTCGGAGCTTCCCAGCAGCGCTCACACAGGTGCTGCGGGTACCTGCCACGCTGCAACCTGACAGCAGCACTCCAGGACTGCCTGGGAAGGGGCAGCTCTGGCAGCCCAAACACCAGCCCAGATATTCAGAACACTTCGGAATATTTGGGATATTTGACCATGAAAACCCAAATCCCATCCTGTGCCTCCCTGTGCACAGCCTGGGGACAGGACCACTCCCAGTGAACCCCTGGAGGCTGCAAGGAACACAAGTGCAGAAAGTCGTGGTGGTACCAGAGAAGGTTTGGAGTCCCCATCCCTGGAGGTGTCCAAGGAAGGCCTGGAGGTGGCACTCAGAGCTCTGGGCTGGGGATAAGGTGGGGATTGGGCACAGGTTGGACTCCATGGTCTTTGAGGGCTTTTCCAGCCTCAAAAACTCCGTGACCTTGTGCCAAGCCACCCTGCCCTTCCCAGCCAGTGCCAGCAGAGCCCCCATGGCTCAGGGATGCACCAGCTGGCCCAGCCAGCAGCACCGGGGCTGTGGGAGCTCCTCGGGCCAGTGACAGCTGGCACTGGTGACAGTGTCACCGCTCACCGATGGAAATGATGAGGTCTCTGCGCAGGACAAACCCGACGAGGCGCTGGGACGCGCGCGACACCACCACGGGGTAACCGCTGTAGGTGGTTTTGGTGATGATGGTCTCCACGTCCTCCACGGTCATGCTGTCCTGCGTGATGACCGTCAGCGGGGGGTCATTCTTGCGCGGCCGCATCACATCCATGGCGCGCGTCTTGTGCGAGAACTCCTCCTTGGCCTCCAGGAAGGGGTACCCGTTCAGGCGGATGTGGGCGTCGTAAATGCCCTCCCGGCCTATGGCGTCGGCCACCCACTTGCTGGTCATGGCTGCTGCCATCAGGGGCACGATGTACTCCAGCCCCCCGGTGAGCTCGAACATGATGACCACCAGCGACACGGTCATGCGGGTCACGCCGCCTGCCAACACAGCACGGGGTCACTTTGGGGTTTGGGTCATACCTCCGGGAAGGGCTGATGCTGCCAGCACAGGAACTGCCCGGCTCAGCAGCACCAACACGACCAGGACAGCACGTCCCTGCCACAGCACCTGGGATGGGGCTCGAGGTCTCTGCACACTTTTGTCTCAGTGTGTTTTAATCACAATTTGAGATTCAAGTCCTAAGGCTACTCCCAAACGTTTTACAGGAGTTTTGCTCCAACACCTATTCCCTATCGGGGCACAGACCCTTCAGGACTGCCCAGCAGCACACAGAACCGTTAACGAACTCAGAGTGTATTTATCTTCCATTAATTACCCACAAACAATCCCAGGAGGGTCTGGGCTGGAAGGAACCTTCAAGTCTGTCTCATTCCAACCCCTGCCATGGGCAACGACACCTTCCACTGCACTGGGTTCCTCAAACCAGGTGTATCCCCTCCAAAAAGGCTAAAGATGGGGTTTGGTGACATGTTTTTTAGAGGAGAGTTTCTCCTGATAAAGCAGTCCCGTAGGAGTTAAAGGTATTACTCCCAGGGGACTGGGAATTGTGAAAGTGAAGTTGAGTCACATGCACCCAGCCTCTCAAACTCAGCCAAGAGGAAGAAGTGTTACCAAAAAACAGAGCACTTAAAAGCAGAATTGCATCACAAGATTTAAGGCCAGAACAGGAAGTGAAATGAAATAAAACCCCACAGGAAAACTGAAGTCCCTGGGCAGCCTCGACTGTTCTGGCTCCTGCTCAGGAGCTCCCCACTGCTGCCCGCCGTGCCCAGCACAGGCTGGGGATGGCAAAGGACCCCACCAGGATGAGGAACACACGGCACGTTGTGTCACAGCATTTCCTGGGGCTCTCGAGGTGACACCAGCTCTGATGGCCGGCCACAACCACAGCACCACTACAGGGCAGAACGAGAGCATCTTTAAGGTCCCTCCCCCACCCAAACCATTCTGTGGATCAATGAGTAAGGCTGGGAAAGACCTCTGTGATCACCGAGTCCAACGATTCCCCACTGCACCAGCTCCTCACGAGGCCAACCCAGCCCCAGACCCAGCCCCAAGGAGTCTCAGCCTCAGCTCCAGCCCCCGCTCACCCAGGCAGGCGGCGGCGCCCACCATGGCGTAGAGGCCCGGGGTGATGCAGTCGGCGCCCTGGCTGCACCAGCCGCTGAAGATGGCCCAGTCATGGTGGTAGAAGGCCAGCTGCTCCACAGCCACCCCCAGCAGCCGGCCCGTGATGGCCCCCACGGCCATGCTGGGGATGAAGAGCCCCGAGGGCACCTGTGGGAACAGGGGTCAGTGAGCACCAGAGCCGGGGAAACGCAGAGGAGACAGAACCATGAACTGGAGTGGGTCAGAGGCTCTGCTGGAGCTGAGCTGGAAGGGACAGCTGGAAGGTCATCTATTCTACCCCCTGCAGTGAGCAGGGACATAAGAACTGCACAGGATGATGGAATCCCAGCGTGGTTTGGGTTGGAAGGGACATTAAAGCTCATCCAGTGCCACCCCTGCCATGGTAGGGACACCTCCCACTGTCCCAGGCTGCCCCAAGCCCCACCCAGCCTGGCTGGGATTCCTTGCTCTGTCCCTCTGCCCTTCCTGCCCACTCTGAGGTCTCTACAGAGAGTCTGGGGTGTCCCCATTCTGAGCAGAGGCTGGGTGGAACAGAACCAGCTCTTCCCAAGAGAGAACATAACCAAGCTCCACCCTCACACTGCTCACACACCCTGTCCCATCCAACCGCCCCAGCACAGAGTGCAGAGTGGCACTGCCCCACTCTGCTGCCTTCAACACTGGGAGCGGGATCATCCTTCCCTGGGAGAAATTCAAACTGCACCGTGGCAGAGAATTAATTTGTTACATTTACAAATTAAAACACTGATTGCTTTGTAATTAGCTGCTGCATCTAAATCACATATTTATCAAGAAAGCTCAAGGCAGGACAATTTAGGAGCATTCTGTGTCTGGAAAATGGGATGTGGAGCCCTGACGCACCAGTCTGAGACTGCGTTTGGTTTCCACACTCAGGCTGGAAGGTTTCTCCTGCCCTCAGGTCCGAGCAGCAGGACAAAAAACAGCAGTCTGTCCCCTTTTACAGTGCTTGCGGGACACACGTCTGGTTAGGGAGGAAATAAAACTCTGAGGGTCCTGCAGAGCGTGGGAGGAACCTGAGCTCCCTTAGAGGCAGCCCTCACCTTCATGCCAAAGGTGAAGATGGTGATGAAGACCTTCATGACGAGGGCCAGCGCCAGCTGCCACATGGCCGTGTAGACGCCGGGGCCGGCCGCGCGGTCGGGCAGATCGTCGCCCTTGGTGCTGTTGAAGTCATTCACGTACTCGCAGAGCTTGGACGAGTCCAGGATGCCGCAGTCGTTGAAGAGCTCGGAAATGAGCTCGCTGGTGCTCATCCGGGTGTACTCGTTGGGGAAGGCCAGGACAGCTGTGATGGCCGTCACCACGAACACCTCCAGCACCGGGTACTTGCCCAGCCGCGTCGTCTTGCGCCGCCGGCACCACGCGATGTTGCTGCGGATGAAGAACGCTCCCCAGAGCCCACCGAAGATCCCCAGCAGGATGAAGGGCACTAGCTCCAGCAGGTGCCAGGGCATGTGGAACTCCACGTAGAACAGCACAAGGCGGCTGTTGCCGAAGGGGTTGATGGAGCGCAGGGTGAAGGCGGCGACCAGCGCGGCGAAGAAGGAGCGCCAGAGGGTCTTCAAGGGGAAGTAGTAGCTCACCTGTGGGGAGAACAGAGCACCTCTGCTCACCTGAGCACTCAGCACGACCCCACAGCAGAGAGGAGAGCCAGGACAGAGATCCACATGCGCTGGATCATTCCCTGCTCCCCAGCCAAGCACCCCAGGCTCGGTCTGGAGCTTCAGTTCAATGAGGATTGCAGTGAGTGGGATGGGCCCTGGCCTGCAGCACCTGCACGTGCCCCCTGTGATCCCTGGAGCAACTCACTTGGGCAATAAAAGCTGTTACACATCAGCCACGAGCTGAATTCAGACAATTCTGTGCCTCTGCAAGGTCCAAAGTACCAAACAGCAGCGCCTGCCATCACTGCCACCAACTACTGCTCAGCTGAGCCAATCCATCCCTGTTCTCCTCTGAAATCTATCCCTGCCCTCCTCTGAAATCCATCCCAGACTTCCTCTGAAATCCAGCCTAACACTCCCCCTGAGCTAAACAGCAATTATCCTTTCATCTGCTGATCTAGATCAACAGATTAAGGATTAGATGGTCCTTGGGAAGAAAAGAGGATTGATAAACCAGAGAAGTTTGTTCCCAGGTACCCTGGGACAGCTCTCAGGAGAGTGGACAAGGGAAAATGGCCTCAAGCTGTGCCAGGGGAGGTTCAGATTGGACACCAGGAGGAATTTCTCCATGGAAAGGGCTGTCAGGCACTGGCAGGGGCTGCCCAGGGAGGTTTGGAGTCCCCATCCCTGGAGGTGTCCAAGGACGTGACACTCAGTGCTCTGGGGATCGGGCACAGGTTGGACTCGATGACCCTGGAGGGCTTTTCCAACCTCAGTGAGTCTGGGAATCAATATGGAAGCCAGGGCTGTGGCTGTGAGCGGCCAGCAGTGCTGGGCACGGACAGACCACAGGAACCCAACAGGTTTATGGCAAAGCTACAGACAGACATCACCCCAAATAAATCCTCCAGTGTTCCCAAGAAATACCTGAGCCCCCAATGAGCTCTTAGATTGGTGCACTCAGGACACCCCAGAGGCAGGGCAGGGCTGTGTTTGTAACCTGCACTGAAGCAGCATTCCAAGGTTACCTCCTCCAGGCTGAAGAGCACTCCTCCGATGGGAGCTCCGAACGCCACGGACACGCCGGCGGCAGCCGCTGCTGACAGCACCTGAGGGACACACAGAAGCACTCAGATCCTCAGCCCTCCCAACCACGCCCTTTGCTGGTTTGTCTTCACTTTAATTTGCGCAGTGTTTACCTACAGCACAGTCAGCCAGGTCTGACCTGCTTTAGGACAGCAAGGAAAAGGTGGAGTGAGCCAATTCCCTAAGAAGGAGCTCCAAAAAAATCAGTGTTAGGATTTCAACAGTCCCAGCACCAAACTGGCAAAGCTGGAGAATTCCTCTGCTGTTCCCAGTGATTCATCTCGGGTAAAGCATCAGCACGACACAATGGCAGCAATTTCACCTCCCAGAACACCCCAGCTTCTCCCATCTCTCACTCCCCCTGTGTCCCAGCAGTGTCACGCAGTGGAGGTGCTGTGGGGCCCCCCAAACCCTGCCAGCCCATCCGGAGGATTCTGCCAGGTTTGGTTCAGCAGAATTGGCATATTGGCCAACGTTGGCACACCAGAACACACCAAAACAGGACCATTTACCCCAAACCAGGAGCATTTACCCCAAAAGCGGACCATTTACCCCAAAAGAGGACCATTTACCCCAAACCAGGAGCATTTACCCCACTGGACACCCCCCAGGCGGGCATCCCCACGCACCTCCCTGCGCTTGGCCTCGTTCTTGCGGTACTTGGTGAAGAGGTGGCATAGGATGTTCCCACAGCAGCAGGCCACATGGACCAGGGGCCCCTCCTTGCCCAGGCTCAGCCCCGAGGACACGGCCAGCACGAGGGTGATGGTTTTGATGACCAGCGTCCACTTGCCCAGGTAGCCTCTAATGATGAAACCACTTAAGATAGTTTTGATCTGGAAGTCAAGCACACAAAGCTCTACAGGCTTTCATTCAAGCCCTGGTCAGAGCTCCTGATTTACTGAGTGTTCCCAATCCTGCCCTTCCCTGCAGTTTCCAGAGTCCCCCTGAGCTACCAAAAGTGAGAGAGTCCATAAAAGTATCTCTCCCTGAAAGGAGTCTGAGCCATCTGAGCTGTCCCTTCAGGGCCACCATCCCTGCTAGAGGAACACTGAAGCAGTGCCTCCTGCAGTAATGCCAAACGTGATTTTTCAAGGGACTGCACAGAGTTGTGTTCCAGGAACAGCTTGGAAAAGCACCTCCACATTAAGCCACCATCTAAAGTGGAAGGAATTATTCCACAGCGTGTACATGTAAATTTTGGGTGGTGGATCCCTACCCCAGCTGAAGAACAACCCCCTCACTCACCTCTGGGATCCCTGAGCCACAGGCATAGGGAGCAAAGCCCTTCACAAGGAGCACAGCAAGGAGGGAGAACATCAAGGCCCAGATAACATACATGAAGTAGTTGAGGATATACGCAAAGGCCCCCTGAAACACAGAGAAAATTGCCAAAATCAGATGGTTCCTACTGAAACCACATCAAACCTGGGCCCTGAGGCGAGCACAGGGAATCAGCAGCAGGTCATCCCACAAAGTTACCAGCCACAAAAGGAGGGACCTGTCCCAAGTCTGAGGTTTCAGGGACAAGTTCCATTCGCTGGGTTATCAATCCCATCTTCAGAACTCATTGATTAATTAAACATCAAACAAGGCACAGAATTATGGACTCATTTAGGTTGGAAAAGACCTCTTAGACCATCCAGTTCAACCACAGCTCAGTGTTGTCCCAGTCAAGCAGCAGCTTCACTGGACAGAGCTGTCCCAAACACAGGACTGGAGCTCACAGCATTGCCCCGAAACATTCATGGGCAAAATTCCCTCCAACAGCAGCCCCTGGGCTCACCAGTGACTCACTGCACCTGTAAATGTGGTAGGGTTTGCCTCTCCACACCCCCTCCAAGGACAGCACACAAATAACTTCTTTATTGACTCAGGACCCCAGGGATGAAACAGTGAACCACCAGAGCTTGGGCTCGTGGCATCCCCATCCACATCACCCCGGGATGACACAGGCTGGGCAAACAGGGAATTCACTTCCAGGCATTCCTCACCTCCCCATGGCCAAGGATCAGCTGGGACCAGCTCTTCCACTCGGGACACTTGTCCCTGTCGGTGAAGGTGGTGTTGGATTTCCAGCAGCAGTGCTCGTGGTTGAACCAGAACCCTGCCAAACACACTCCTTCCTTCAGATCCGTCATCCAGTGGGCGGAGATGTCAATCAGGCCTGCCAAGGAGCCTGGTTTGGAGGGGAAAAACCCAAAATAATTCAGTGAGCACCTTGTGCAGACTTGAACACCCAATGGTCACAGTCTGCCCCACCAGGTTCTGACTCCCCTCCCAACGCAGTGAACACCGTGGCATTCCTGCCTGTAACTCACTTCTATTCTGTGGAGAGCTAAATGAGAGGATTTGCCTGATTTTGAGTAATTTCAATCTATTGAAAAGAGCAGGTCAGGAAACAGAGCATGGCTGATGATATTTCAAAGGTTGCCTGTGTCCAAACCCCTCCCCCTGCATCGCCAGCAATTAATTCTCCTCAATAACTGTTTGTTAAACCCAGCACGGCAGCAGCGGGAGGGCAGAGAGGGATGTCCCATATTCCAGGGGGACTCAGACAAAATGTGTCACCAGGATGCAGGAGCTGCACCAACAACACCAACACTGTGACAGGAATAACCCTGAATTTGGAGAAAACATCTCCAAACCCAATTTAAAAGAAAAAAGAAAAATAAAGGAGGGGAAAGTTACAGCTGCGCCAAGTAAAACAAGGCAAGCGGAGCCAGCACAGAAGGGAAGTCAGGTTTTAAGAGGAATCTTCAAATCATTTTTGTTAATGACTGCTGTAATCCCAAAGCCCCCACACCAAGGCAGAGACCTGTGATCCACAGGAGCACAAGCTCCAGAGGCTGCACTGAACACTCAGCAAAGCCCCCAGTTAATGACCAACCGGCCAGGAGCCTTCCTGGGTAAACATTGACAGAAGATTTCACTCCGTCCCTCGTGACAGATGCTTGCTGCTTCCCATTGGGAAGATTTGTATCCAGGTGATTTATTCCTGCTGCCCTTGGGCCAAAGTTTGTTTCCAAGTAATTCAAAAGGTCTCAGCCAGGTGAATTCTGCAGACACCTGATTTCCAAGCAACACTTCTCATTTTTTATATCTAAATAAAGGAAAAACCCCAAAAAGTAAGAAACTCTTGCTGGCAGCCCCTGGCATTAACCCCTTTAGTAGCCATGACGTGTGTTCGGCACAGACATTCCCAGCATTTCAATCAGCCCTGCTTTAATGAACTTTTTTTATTTATTTATTTCAGAGCTCTGCACCAGCAGCAGAGCCAGAGCAGTGTCCAGGACACCTCTCAGCCTCAGTTTTGCATTTTGGTTTTGCACAAACACAGCCTCAAAGCACGTAAAGGTGATTCCCTGAGAACGACAAGGCAGCACAGAGCCCTCGGTGTCAGCACAAATCCTCACTCCCAAATCCTGCTGCTCCACGGATTTCAGTGGAAATAAAGAGCCACTGAGATGTTCCCTGAGCTGAACACTGCATCACAGCTTCCCTGTGCCAGGCCTTGGGGAGGAACGGCTGAGGCTGCCATGCAGGAATGTTTTAGCTGGGGGTTTGCTCTCACCTGCCAGCAAACCAATGAGGAGCATCAAGAGCCAGCCGGAGAAGGCGTCGCTTACGCTGTGCAGCAGTGCCCAGGTGGACTCCTTGCTTCTGTTGGTGATCTGGGAAAGGTTTGCAGAAAGAAATGAAAATCCGTGAGGGCTCTGAACCACTGTGGTGCAAATGCTCTAAAACTACTTGGTGACACTGTCACTCTGCTTTGAGCAGGGAGAGAAAAACCATCTGACAGTGGCTGCTCCCACAGCTGGTGCAGCTCGGGGTGGGAGGTGTAGGGGAATGGATCAAGGATCATGGAATCCCAGAATGGGTTGGGTGGGAAGGGACCTTAAAATCACCCAGGTCCCACCCCTGTCATGGGCAGGGACACCTTCCACTGTCCCAGGCTGCTCCAAGCCCCATCCAGCCTGGTCTGGAACACTCCCAGGGATCCAGGGGCAGCCACAGCTTCTCTGGGCACCCTGTGCCAGAGTCCCAGGGATACGGACACAAGGCGGGTCGCAGATTTAATGCCAGCAGAGAGGAATGGTCCAGTTGGGCCACGGGCACTGGTGGCACTGGGCAGGAGGACTCAGCCTTGTCCCCAACACCCCAGGACAGTTGAGGCCTCTCAGTGTCACTGCCCCCGACAGGCAGACACGGGGTGACAGAACAGCCTCTGTGCACCCAGCTGCCTCTCCCAAGGAAAATTCCAGCACCTTCCTACCCCGGCAAGATTCACCCATTAATTATCCCGCACTCAGAGCCAGCCAGGAGGAGGAGGAGGAGGAATTTTTACCTCGCGGTGCCTGTCCCGGTCCCTGGACTTCTCTCGCACCCAGTCGATGGTGTTGAAATCCTCGTAGGTGCCCACGCCGGGGAGAGGCTCCTCCAGGAAATCCATCATGGTGCTTGTGCCGTTCATCCCGCCGCCATTATACGAGGAAAAGCCTGGTGGGGAGGAAGGGGGAAAATTGAGCGTTTCTTAGTTCTCCCTCGTTTATAAAAAAACAAAACTCATTTAGGAGGAAAACCATGGATTTCAGTGGAATAAAGAGGCACTGAGGTGTTCCCTGAGCTGAACACCACATCACAGCTTCCCTGTGCCAGCTACACCCTTCCCAGCTCCAGCAGATCTCCTGCAGATGGGATTGTTCCTGGAAACGACTGCTTATAACAAAGTACATCAGCACCAGCACTTAGACGGTGACTTTTCCCTGGATCCAGGACTTGCCATGAGGATATTTTGCCATTTGAGGCAAGCAGATGGGAGAGGAAGAGGAGAAAAGGAATATTTAGGACTTCCAACAGAGCTGAAGGGTATCCCAGGTGGATCTGGCAGGGATGAGAGTGGGATGGGCAGGAAGGCATGGATGGGAGCAGGGAAACAGGGAAAGCAAGCATCCAGTGGGGCCTTGAAGCTGAAAGTGGGGCCTTGGGAAAACACCACAGTGGAACTCAGCCAAACCACTGGGCCTCCTGTTCAACCTGCTCCAGCCCATGGAAAACCATGCTTAGCTTGGGTGTACATTCCCAAAATTCTGGTTCTGGAAGACACTAAGTGTCTACAGTCATCCAGAAAGAAAAACAGAAGAGCACAAACCAAAATCCAGTCAGAACTGGAAGGTGGGGGGCAGAGGAGGGTGAAAACCCCCAGGCAGGAGGGTAATGGTTGATGCTTCAGCACATTTGGCTTGCAGGTATCACGGGGGCAAAGGTGTCTCCAGATGGGAAAAATAAGGAATTCAAAGAGATGCCCTCTGCCCTGTCGTGTGAAGCAGGAAGGGAAAAGAGCTGTGATGTCTTCGCAAGCCTGTCTCCCAGATTGCCACAGCTGCAGGAAAACAAGATGAGTCATATACAGAACTGACAACCACCACAAAATAACCCACTTAGAACAGCTCCTCGCTTCACTTGGGACACAAAAAAAAGGTGGAGCTCTCCAGAGCTCTTCCAAATGCTGAGTGCACAGGCCCAGCTGCACTGGGAGGAAAAAGGGGCGCATTTTCCGTGAGGAATCCCTGGTTTTAACAGCATTTTCGAGACCGAAAGCTTGGAAATACAAAATTAGTATCAAGGCTTGCAGAGATTTCCCCACTGAAATATCCCCAGGGGAAATCCCAGATGCTGTTCTCTAAACCTGATGGATCAGAACCTCCCTGGATAAACCATCCTAGCAACAACACGAGCAGGTGGAGCACGGGGAGCTCTGAATGCCTGGAACTCCTCCTGCCACCTGCACAGGGAATTCTTAACCCCCTTGCTCCGTGGAAATGCTGGAATGTAAATTTGGGGAGGGAAGGGTGCTGACAGCACTCTGGGAAGGCACCGATCATCCCAGCCTTGCTCTCCACTCTGTCCCCCACAGCAGGGCATGGCCACATCCCCACTGCAGCCTCATCCCCAGGGACGGTTCCACCCAGCCCAGGGATGCCACCACTGAATCTACCTGGAAACGTAGGGGAGTGACTCCTGCACAGCCACCCCCAGCCCGGCAGTGCAGCCCGAGGAGCTGGGTTTGCTCCCACAGGAATCACCACCTCTCCCAGAAGTACCCCAACCATTCCTGTCTCCGTGCTGCACACAGCAGCCTCTCACTGCCTATTGGTTTCTTGGTTTTTTTTTTTTTTTGGTCTATCTTCCATAATCTTTCCTAAAGGTAAAAAATCCAGCTGCCCTAAAGAAAAGTGATAACGAAGGAGAGTTAAACCAAGCTAATCGAACACCCTGAGGAGCATTCTCTGCAAGAAGATGAGATCAGGCACATTCCATGCTCACTCTCCTGGAATAACTGCCCAGACCAGCAACTTTGAGCTGTCCTGGGAACGCTCTCCCAGCTCAAAGCTTGCCATGGAACCAGACCCTGAGGCATAAAGCAGGTGCAGAGCTGCAGTGACAGAGGGGCTGCAAGGCCTGGTACCCCCCGGTGGCACCTGCAGCCCCCCGGGCACAGGCCCAGCGATCCCAGGGCAGATGGGATGGGATGGGCTGATCCCACTCAGACCAGGCAGGTGCAGTTTGGAGCCTGATCCTGCTCTCCAGGGTCCCCGCTCAGCCCAGCCTGCCATCCCACAGCACCAAGATTTCTATTCCCAAACAAGAATCCCGAGGTCTCCAGTTGTTCATTTGATAGATGATAATGAGAAATCACCTTTAAATTTTTTTCAGGGGTAATCCAGAACTATAAAATGGCTGACAGCCATAAATATTTATAAAGATCATATTTCCTGCCTCAGCTTGCTGCAAATCAAGGATCCTAGGATTCCCAGATAGGAATAAAGGAGGAGAAAGAGCTCAGTGATGCCCTGCCAAAACACATCCAGGATGATTGCACAGATCTCCCTGTCTGCAACGTCCAGATCTCGAAACCAAATTCAGTGCCTGAGACAGGGAGTGAGAAGTGGCCCTGTTACAGCTCATTCCCAGCAGGAGATTTCTGTGTTTTGATCGCTCCCCAGAAGGGTTCAATTAATGCTCCACTTCAGACCCTGCCGGGCTTGGGGAAGTTCCAGGCTGTGCCCTGTGCCACCCCACACAGCCCGGCATTTGCTGCCTGTCCCCTGTGGGCACAGGGACAGCCACCGCTCCCGGAGAGCTCGGCCGTTGCTTCCCTGCTCCAGCAGATCCCAGGGGGTTCGCAGGAAGAGTGACAGCAACAAACAACCACAGCACAGCAGAGACCCCACAGCCCGGCCAGCCTCAGCCACCACCCGCAGCCTGGCCCCAGAGCTGCAGCCAGCAGCCTTCACGGACACAGGGACACGGGGACACATGGGCACAGGGACACACACAGGGACACACAGGCACATGGACACACACAGGGACACACGGACACAGGGACACGAGGACACACGGACACACAGGCACAGGGACACAGGGGCACATGGACAGAGGGACAAATGGACACACGGACACAGGGACACATTCCCCTTGGCTCACATCTCTTCCTCCCCAGAAGGGTCTCCCTCCTCACCCAGGCTCAGCCGCTCCCCATCCCTCCAGAGCGGCGCTGAGGCTTTGTGGGTGCCATTCCCAGGCTCACAACCGCACTTTGTGCATCCTCCTGCTCCGGACTCTGCCGGGCGATCCCGATCCCGCAGCGGCACGGGGCCCTCCCCGCTCCCGGCGTCACCGGCACCGTCAGCAGAGCCAGCCCTTGCAGCCGCTGGGGGGGCAGGATCAGAGCAGGGAGAGGGCCGGGCTGGCAGGGACATGGGGATGGGGAATCCCAAGCAGCGAGCAGAGCCGCTCCAGCAGCACACGGGATATTTTGTCTGGGAGAAGGGATCCCCCGGGACCGACAGCAGTTTGCTGCGCTGCAGGCTGGGAGCTGCAGAGAGCTGGGGAAAAACCGGCTGTGAAATCCTGTTTGTGCTCACCAGCACCCGAGATCGGGCAGGGTACCCTGGGCACTCCAGCCTCGGGTCCTGGACTCACAGAGGGGTCTGGGGGGGAAAGGACCTTAATGACCACCCCAGTCCAAGGGCAGGGACACTTCCCACTGTCCCAGGCTGCTCCAAGCCCCGTCCAGCCTGGCCTTGGGCACTGCCAGGGATCCAGGGGCAGCCACAGCCGCTCTGGGCACCCTGTGCCAGGGCCTGCCCACCCTCCCAGGGAATAATTCCATCCCAATATCCCACCCATCACTGCCCTCTGGCACTGGGAAGCCATTCCCTGTGTCCTGTCCCTCCAGGCCCTTGTCCCCAGTCCCTCTCCAGCTCCCCTGGTGCCCCTTTAGGTTCCAGTTCTCTCTGGAACTTCCTTTTCTCCAAGGAGCACCCCCAGCTCTCCCAGCCTGGCCCCAGATGGTCTCCAGCCCTGGAGCAGTTCTGCAGGTCAGGTCTCACCTGAGCAGGGCAGAATCCCCCTCCCCTGCTGGGGGATCAGCACAGGGGGTTCCCAGCTCCACAGCCAGGGCACGCTGAGCTGCTGACCCATGGACACCCCCAGCCCTTCTCCATCCATTCTCCCCCCCAGGCTGGAGCTGCTCCTGCCGTCACCCCAACCCAGGTGCTGGTTGTGCTTCACCCAACAGCCCAGCACCGAAGATCCACCAACCCCGGCCCCTAAACCATGGAGGGACTCCCAGACACGAGTCCTGTGCTCCTGGGACACCCAGACACAAGCCCCGTGCTCCTGGACACCCAGGCAGGAGCCCTGGGCTCCCGGGACACCCAGACACGAGCACTCCTGGGACACCCAGACACGAGCCCTGCACTCCCGGGACACCCAGCCACGAGCACTCCCGGGACACCCAGACACGAGCCCTGTGCTCTGGGACACCCAGACACGAGCGCTCCTGGGACACCCAGACACGAGCCCTGCGCTCCCAGGACACCCAGACACGAGCCCTGTGCCCCGGGACACCCAGGCAGGAGCCCTGCACTCCCCACCTCCCACCCAGCATGTTTCTGGTACCCCAGGCCAGGACATTCCCGAAGCTCTGCCCCAAGTCCCGCCACAGCACAAAACACACATTTATCAGCAGTCTGCTGACAGCGGGGTCAGTCACTGATGTACGGACACACAAACCCTCCCTTTTCCCACCCAGCCAGCATTTTCCTTGCCGAGTAGCTCCCAGGAAAGCTCTTTGCTCACTGTCTCTGCACCAGGCAGGCACCGGGTTTTCCTTTTGTCCTCTGGGCACGGTTGGACTTCAAAGGCTCTCCCTTTGCGGCCCCGCGAGCAGCCTTTATCTCGCCTTTATTGGGCGCACGCAGAGCTCACAGCTCACGGGGCGGGTGATTAAGTTCTGAGGGCTCCAATTTGCCGGTGATAATTTGTCCCTCACGAATTGTCTGGGAGGCTGGAACCCTGCATCCTGCCCACACTGACTTTGGTCTCGCTGATAAAAGCTCGGGGTTCTGTCTGAGGTCAAGGAGGAAGGCAGGTGAGGAAAGCAGTGGAGAGGAGCCAGCTCAAGGCTCCCACTTCAATTTTTAATTTAAGATGGAGACCTGCAGTGCCTGCAGACAAGTCGTTGCTCAACACTGGGGAGCAGGGAACGGCTCTTCTGTTAATCCCTCCAACTGAGGAGCAGCAGAGACTTCCTGCTGCACAAATGCACCTTGAACATCACGTGGGGCTCTGGGCACCTTCACTGTGACACACAAAGGTGATGCCACCAAGGTGAAACAACTTCTGGGAAGCCAGATGACCTTTAAATTCCCCTCCAACCCAAACCATTTAATGATTCTAGGATTCTGTATCCTTAAAAAGACTGTCCCACCCCAGGAACCCTTTGGCCAAGATGCAATTCCCAGCTCTGACAACAATTTTGAGGAAGCACTGCTAGGATTCCCCCCTTGCCTGGTGTAACTCCACTACCTTAGCGCAAAGACTGCAAGGAAAACTAGAAAAGTTTTGGGTGCTTTGATTAAAAATACAGTTTTGACTTCCAAGCACGACTTACCAACTTGGAAACAAACAGCCAGGAAAGTCTTATCTCTTACATTTTACTGATAAAATGCTGAAGTCCAGAGGAGATAAGAGGCAGGGAATGTGTGTGTCACTGCTGGTGAGGTCTCAGTACCACAAACAGGTGTGAGCAGCCACTGCAGCTGGGTTCAGAGCATTTTGACTGAAGGAAGCCTGAAGCACTTGGAACATCCCCATTTTGGCAGCAGCAAAGTTGGTGGCTCCCAGCAGGGCCCTGCCACTGTCACTGCCAGCCCGGGGCTCCTCGGAGGTGCTCTGGGTGCCACACACACTCCAGATTTCCAAAGCCACCAGGCAGCAGGTGACATGTCCCCCTCTGGTCCCCTGGCAGGAGCTGGAAGCTCCAGGTTTGGATGCTGTTTCCATCTGAGAAGGCACCGCTCTTGCAGGGGAGTTTGACAGCCTTGGAGAAGGGACAAGGGCCAGGGGGGGCTGGGTTCTGATTCCCACAGGTGTCACTACCTGGGCCCCATCCAACTCCACACCAGCCAAGGGCATGCGGGGAGAACCTCGGCCACCCCCGCCCAGCTGGGCCCCCTCAGCTTTCACACCTGGCACCCAAACATCTGCCAGCAAACATCTGAAGTCAGCAGGGGAAGTTCACAGGGAGAATTGAAATTGGCATTTGGGCAAGGAGCTCCTCCCCCTCTAAAGTTTCCTCTTTTACTTCTGTGTCAGCTTCGGTGTTACCAGCTCAGCTCAAGCACCCACCACCTCTGAGCTCCAGGGAACAACAATCTCCTGATGGAGTTAAAGGATCCAGCTCCTTCTCTCCACACATCACACCTGAGCAGAAGGTTTCCTTTTGAATTTCTGCCCTGCAGTAACAGGGGTGGGGCAAGAAGGGGATGAGAAGGGAAATCAGAAAGCCCCGAGTACTTCTGCTTTTACACCAACTTGGGACAATTCACAGAAGATAAAAGCAGGTAGAACTTGCTCAGCCAGTGCCAAAGCTCAGCAGATCTGCGTGGATTCATCCCTTCTCCACAAATTTCACAGCTCAGACTCAAGGAGGAGGAGGAGGAGACACTCTGGCCAGACAAGGGGTGCAGGGGAAGCAACAAACCCCCTGTGCTGCCACACCGTGAGATTCTCTCCACGACAGAAAACCTCCAAAATTACAGATAAGGAAGAAGGGAGGGGAAGGGAGGGGACAGTCTGTGCTCGTATCACAGCCCCCAGGGGTGGCTCAGCACTGCAATTCCATGGCACTCACATCCCTCCCTCCTGGCACTGCCAGCTCTTTGGAAAACTCCAGACAGGACCCTCCTGGAGCCAGAGGATATGCATGATATGCTCCATGTCATGGCCCAGGAACCACACAGACAGGGATGGCTGCAAACTCTTCACCCTGGTGCCAGGAAACACCAGACCCACCCTAGGCAGGGGCCAGCGGGACCCACGCAGCAAATATTCCCATGGAATCCTATCCAAAGCCACCAGGAAAAACAGAAAGGGAAAAGCTTGTGGCTGTTACCTCCCAGCTCCCTGTCGAGCGGCGGGTCATCGTCTGCCATGGAGAAATCCATGGATGCTCCAGCTATTTCCAGCATGTCCTCATCACTGGTGGCACTCTGGAAGCTCTCCCGACGATATCCCTTCTGATCCATGGCCAGAGCTTCCAAACCTGGGAGCAGAGGGAAGCTTATTAGAGCAAAAGCAGGAAAACTCATTTTCTGACACAATTAGAGTGACACTTGGCCCCAGAGGCTGCGCTGCTCTTCCCATGGGAAGGGTGGATGCAGTGACGTCACCTGAAGTCCAGGCTGGAATTCCCAGGTTTTGGAAAAGCTTTACAATGCCCTTGCACTAGGATTTTATGGTGTCACAGGCCAGAAACAAAGAGCAGGTCCCAGTACAGCTTCTGAACCCACCTGGAGAGCCACAAACACGGCCACCCAGTGCCACCCCTGCCATCGAAAGGACACATCCCACTGTCCCAATGTCCAGCCTGGCCTTGGGCACTGCCAGGGATCCAGGGGCAGCCACAGCTGCTCTGGGCAGCCAGGGCCTCCTCAGCCTCACACGGAACAATTTCTCCCCAATATTCCATCCAAGCCGCTCTGCTTTGCACAGAAAACATCAGTTCCTGCAGCCGGAGCCGCTGCTGAAGCAGAAACCGCAGCAGCAGCACTTCCTGCTCCCTCCAACCCCTCCCCGAGCTGGTTCTCATTTACAGCTTTAAAATCCAAAACCACGGCAGCAAACACGGCACCTTCCAGCCACAGCAGAGCCCAGGGAACAGCCGGCAGCACAAGAAGTACACACAGGATCATAACTCCACGCTCACTTCTCCTGGCAGCCCCAGAGACACAGGTTTAAGACACTTTTTCTTACGAAAACACTCCCTCTACAGGTGAGTGATGCTTTCCCAGGTACAAAGAACAAAATAAAATTAAAACCAGACCGTTTTCATGCTTATCTGGTTGTTCATTACCCCAGTTCTCCACCAGGCAGCAGCTGCCTCTGTGCCCAGGCCCTGGCAGTGCCGGAGCCCCAGGGCACACGCACGTACCCCAGCGCTCCCGGTGTCCCCAGCGCCCGTGTGACACCATCCTCCTCCAGCAGCTCCCATCCACCTCCTCCACCGTCCTGCTCCGTCCTGGCGTTCCCCACGGCAGCTGGGGAAAGGGAAGCAGCAAAGCAGAACCCGCAGGGTGCCCACGACGCCGCCTGGGAGTGACTCACATGACAGCGCTGGCGGCAGGAAGCCGAGGCCTCGCTGCCGTGCTGCCGGGGTGCTCAGCCCTCGCTGCCATTTCCAATCCAAACCCCAAGCACTCCAAGGTTTCCTCCTTGTCCCAGGCTCCGGTGTCACCCAGCAGATGGGCTCCCTCAGTCTCGCCATGACACCCTGGCACCAGGGGACAGGACTGGGGCTCCGAGAGCTCCAGCACCACCACGCTCGGAGCCGCTCTTCCAGCACTCAGGCCCGAGGTTTTCCCAGTCTGAGCGCAGGAAAAGCTCCCACAGCATTTATTCCTCCCTGTCAGAGGAGAGGCTGGACCCCAGCTCCACAAGCAGCACACGGACATCGCAACAGGAGAACACCAACTTCAGGCAGCAATCCCAACCGGGCACCTCCGGAGCCAGCTCACCCCCCAGCGGCCATGTCCTCCAGGAAACCAAAAAACACAGTCACAGGACTGAGGGTTCTTTAAAGATCAGTAAATCTAAGCTCAGCTTTGACAACTCAGGGCTCTCCTTCCTCCCCAGCCCTGCATGGTTCTCGGGCACGTCCCTTCCCACAAGTGCCAGATCCACTGGTGCACAAACTAGGGAAAAAAAATGCAGAATAAAGCCAACTGTAACTGGAAAAAAAAAGGGAAGAAATGGGAAGGAGAGGAAAAGGCAGCATTTGGCTGTTCGGTCAACACTCCTGGTGCCTGGCCAGGCTTTCACAGTCCTGGAATGGCTTGGGATGGAAGGGACCTTAAAGCCCATCCCACACCATTCCACAGGCAGGGATACCTTCCACTATTCCACGCTGCTCCAACATCCACCCAACCTGGCCTTGGACCCTTCCAGGAGTTCACAGCCTCTCTGGGCAACCCCACCACTCCACAGGCTCCCACGAACACTAAAACATCCCCACATTTCCCATCCTGAGCAGAGGACGGGACTCCACGAGGGAGAAACTCCAGCTGTGTGTGAACTGAGGGAGTTGGTTCAGATTTTGTTGTATTCCAACCCTCGAAACACAGAACCCTCTGCAGGAGTTGAACTGAGAAGCCTCGTGCAAGGCTGTGCTGCCCAATCAATACCCCAGGGAGGGGCCAGCCCTGTGTCCCCGTGCTGTGACAAAAGAGCTGATGATTTGCCGCAGGTAGCCCTAACACAATGTTATTTTCCGCTGTGCTGTCTGAAGCGACCACAACCAGCCTCTGCTTCGGCAGAGAGGAAACCACACCGAATTCACCAGGGCCTGGAGGGACAGGACAGGGGGGAATGGCTTCACCCCAGCAGAGGGCAGGGTTGGATGGGATATCGGGAAGGAATTCCTCGCTGCGAGGGTGGGGAGGCCCTGGCACAGGGTGCCCAGAGAAGCTATGGCTGTCCCTGGATTACTGGAATATTCAACACCAGACTGGACAGGGCTTGGAGCACCCTGGGATAGAGAAAGGTGTCCCTGCCCACGGCAGTAGATGGTCTTCAAGGTCTCTTCCAGCCCAAACCATTCCAGGATTCTACAACAGCTCCATTCTCGGGGTGGCCGGGGAGGACACCGGTGCTCCCCCAGACTCCCAACAGTGCCAGAGCAGGATCACAGAGCTATCCCTCCCAGGCCAGTGGCACCGAGCTGTGCTGGCCCTGGCACAAGGCTGCAGGATCCCAGAGCTGTCCTTCGCGGGCCAGTGGCACGGAGCTGTGCTGGCTCTGGCACAAGGCTGACCTCTCCAGGCAGCCTCTCGCCCCGGGCAGCTGCTCCAGCAACTTTAAACACATCCCTGGAATGCTGCTCGCGCTGGGCCAGGCCCGTCCGGCCACACCAGCCTGAACAATGGGAGTTTTGAGACAAACCGGGAATTCTACCAACACGAGCTGAGCACAAAGACTTGCATTGTTTTGGGGCTTGTTTGGGGCTCCTTTGCTGCTCTCCAACATGCACTCGCACGGGCCCCAGAGACAATATTCCAGGCTCTGGTCTGAGCTCCCTCCAGCTCAGCTCAGCCACCTCTTCCCAGGAGCTTCCTCACAACCGCTTCCAGCTTCTTTCCTTTTTGCTTAATGTTTTGACTAAAACCAGCTCAACATGAAAATGTCCAAGACCAAATTTACAGGTAGTTTGTGACCACTTGAGGGGAGGTTGCTACTGGACTCCAAACCGTATTTTCCAGGCTAAATTCAGCCATTTACAGTAGCTTCCATACCGAAACACAACAGCTTCTCTGTCACTTCATTCCCGGCCTGTTTGGGAATCCAGGACGGTGTCACAGCCCTGTGTAGGAGGATCCCCTTGCCTTCCCAACATACCGGTGTGGCTGGCAAGTGATGACTCCCAGGTGTCCGTGGGACAGCAGAGCCTCCCCATGCCCCATCCCGCTGCCACCCCGCTCATCCCGCCCGCCCGGCACACGGGAAGAGCGTGACTAACACATGACCCAGAGGGAAAGAGCCGAAATAAACAGGGGTGGTTGTCATCGGGAGCATTAGGAACTGATCCGGCACTGCTTCCGTCCCAAAAACACCGGGGTCTTGGATGAAGGCTCCACAGCCACCTCCTGTCCAAATGTCTAAAGTCTTAAACTGGATCACAACCACAGATGTGCTCTTGGCCAGCTCCTTTTTCCCATTTTCCTTCCCTTTCTCCCTTTATTGTTTTAAGGACTATCATGGCTACAAAAGCAAGACTTGAACAGATATTCCCAAATATATTTTACAGTCCAGTTTAGTGTTATGCTTGCATCAAGCCCCAGCTGGAAACCCATCATTCCATGCTTTGTGAATGTCCAGCACTGGATCTCTCCGAGCAGAATACTTTCCTGTTGGAGATACCCCAAAATCCAAACAGCACCACATGGAACCAGGTCCAGACTCACTCTGGGGAGATCTGAGCTCTGCATCTTGCACAGCAAGGGAGAAAATCCCCAAAATACTGAAATAATGGGCTACAACGGGTTTAATGAGGGATTTTCAGGAGCAAAGAGAACATAAAACACCCAACTTGCACAAAATCCTAGAACAGCCTGGGAAAGCCTCCCTGAGGCGAGGGAAAGGGTCAGGGGAGGAGAGCCAGAGCCCAGGCCAGGGCTGAGCCTCCGGGGAGCCAGGAGAATGAGCCGGAGCTGCTGCCAACTGCGGTAGGAATTCCGGCCAGCATACGGCGAGAGCTGAGCACACCGGGGACCTTTCCGAGCCCTCCCTCTCCACAAAACCCATCTCAGCTGCTCAGCACACGACACGGAGATGATTTTATACATTTTTACCAAACAGGATCTCATTCCGCTCACAGGCACCTCCTTGACCTAAACTACAAAAACTCTCCTTCCTCGTTGATGGTTAAGAAGCAAAGAGAAGTTCCTGAAGGAGGGAGGGATAAAGCCAGGCCTTTGGGAGTGCTGGATCCCAGCCCAGCAGCTCTGAACCCCACAGCACCGAGGCAGAACAGGCTGGCACAACCCACAGCGCCAGTGCAGCACTGGAGTCACTCTCCAGACTCATTGAATTTCCAGGGATGGTTCCAACCTCCTCCCAAACCAGGACACACATTCCAGCCTCACCTTCCACCCAGCAACAGCGCAAACTGGGACATTTCTGGGTCCAAATATTCCAGAGGAAAAGCCACGAGGAGGAAAACGGACTATTAAGAAGAAAATCAGGGATACGATGGAAATAGCCCACCCCAAAACACCACCGGCTGCTCCGTCAGAGCAAAGTGCTCAGCTAGGCTTGCTCCTCTCCCAAATTCCAGGGAAAACTGCAGCATCCTTGCTCCAACTAAAACACATCATCATCCACGGAGAGCAAGGAACGGTGGCTTAAAACTGCCAGAGTTTTTACGGGATTATGTGGGATACTGGGGAGAAATTCTTCCCTGTGAGAGTGAAAAGGGTCTGGCACAGGGTGCCCAGAGAAGCTGCCCCACCCCTGGAAGTGTCCATGGCCAGGCTGGATGGGGCTTGGAGCAGCCTGGAGTCCCTGCCCCTGGCAGGGGTGGGACTGGATGGGCTTTAAGGTCCCTTCCAACCCAAAGCCCTCCACGATCTAAAAACCAGGGCTCGCAGTCCCCACGAACACTCACAGGTGAGGCTGTGCTGCACCACCAGCCGTGGGGTGTCATCCCCGAGGGAACAATTACCAGCCTGATGCACAGAGCCACTCACAGCCAGGCTGTCACCTCTGCTGTCACCTCGGCACTCACCCTGAACCCACGCTGCTGGACAAACCTGCTGGATGAGCCTGTGACCATGCAAGGTCAGGCAGTGCCAGCCCTCACCTGTCTGGGCAGCCCGGGGCTGCAGACGTCCTGGCCAGCTCCCAGAACACCCAAAGGACATGGGACCTGCACGGATGAGCTCTGTGTGAACGGGCTCCAGCTGAGGGATTTGGGGGCCAGCTTGGCTGGAGAGATTTTGGTGCAGCCAAGTGTGAGGTGACACAGCAGAGCCCAGTCCCTGTCCCGTGCACAGGGCAGGGGCCATTCCCGAGGGGGGAGCTCAGCACAGCCAGAATATGATTCGGCTGCTGCACCCAAAGAATTAAAAACAATTCTCTATTCTACATAGCCACCATCCATGCAGCACGTGAAAACAAAAACAATCCTGTGTTTGAGTCTTTGTGGGAACAAACGGAGTCTGAAGAGCAGCAGCGCCTGCCAGCCACGTCCCCACAACCCCCCGAGGTGCTCCCAGTCCTATCCCACAGATCGCTGAGCCCGGGACAGGACCACCAACACCTGGAAAATTCGGAAGTGTGCAGTCCACAAACACCTGCTCTGAACAGATGTAAAGAGCCAAATCATTCATTTCATTCTGGCTGCAAAACCCCAAGGAACAAGCCCCAGGATTAAGGAAGGCTTTAAAGCCCAGACAAGCCAAAGCTCAGAGCACCCAGAGGCTGGGAACACACAGGATTCCCAACTTCCAGCTGCTCTGTTCCTCACCCTGTCTGTTCCTGCAGGTTCCTTGAGTACCCAAACAGACCCAGAGGGACCCAGCTCTACCCCTGCCCTGCAGCAGGGACAGACAGGAGGGAATCCCATCCCTGTACCGCCCATCCCATTCTCCGTCCCCAGCACCGGCATTCCCCCACGGAGAGGTCAGCAAGCATTCCAAGGGTCATTTATCCATCCAGGAAGCTGTATCAGTACCTTCTGCCAAAGACCAGCTGCTCCTGCCTCCGCTCTGGCACCTCCTGGAGCTGCTGGAAGAGAAAGAGGGTTTGAGGCAAGGAAGCCCAGCCAGGACCCAGGGCCCTTCCCAGGCTGAGCTGTGGGCAGGGTCAGCTCTGCAGCTGGGGCAGGGGGACTGCTGGCACCTCCCAGGGGGGCTCAGGAGTCACAGACGGGTTTGGGGTGGGAGGGACCTCACAGCCATGGCAGGGACACCTCCCACTGTCCCAGGCTGCTCCCAGCCCCGTTCAGCCCGGCCTTGGGCACTGCCAGGGATCCAGGAGCAGCCACAGCCGCTCTGGGCACCCTGTGCCAGGGCCTGCCACCCTCCCAGGGGAGATTCCTGCCCAATACCCCCTCTAACCCTGTCCTCTGGCAGTTGGAAGCCCCTGGCTCCTGCCCGACGAGGGCATCACAACCCCCGAGTTCCGCCATTCCCCTGGGCTTCCACCACCTCCTTCTGCCAAAGCTCCCGGTGCGGCGGCCGCGTTCCCCCCACCAGGGCCCGGCTGCACACACGGGGAGAGGAAGAGGCCGCGCCGCCGCTCTCAGCGCTGCCTCGGCCCTGTCCCGCAGTGTCCGGCCCCGTCCTCGCACCTCGGCCCAGCTGTGTCCGGCCCTGTCCCCGCACCTCGGCCCCGGAGTGTCCGGCCCGAGCGGTCCCGGGCCCGGTGCCCGCGGCCGCTCCGGCGGCTGCTCCGTGGGCGGGGCGGGAGGAAGGGGCGGGGCTCTCCGGGCGCGTGACCCATCGGGGCCACGCCCCCCGCATGCGCAGGCCGGGCACGGGAGGATCCCCCCCCCTCCCTTCCCCGCCGGCGCCATCTTGGGTGAGGGCACCGCGCTCTTAAAGGGGCCGCGCCGCGGTCTGAGGCGGGGACACCGGGACCGGGCCACCTCTGCCCTGCCCTGCCCACTCCCTTTCTTCGCCGGCACCCAGCCTCGGACCCCCGTCACTGCCCAGCCGCATCGCTGGTCCCCCAGCAGACACTTTCCATCGCTGACCCCCAAACATACACACCCCCAGCACTTTTACACCGCACAATCTATGGCGACATTTCATGCATAGTTATTAAATTACCTGGGACGGGCGTGGTTATGCAAATTAGCTCGGTGGGGGTAACCAATAGCATTCGCGTGGGTGCTGCGCATGCGCAGTGCGCTCTGTGGTGGCGCTGAGGAAGGCTCCGGGTCTCCCTCAGGACTCCTCACCTTGCCGTTTCCCGCAGCAAATTTTAATCACAAACCTTCTTAGGGTGGTTTGTGATTAAAATTTGCTGATTCTTAACAGGTAAATATTGATCAATCCCTTCTCATCCTCACTCGCTGCCCCTGCCCAGACCCCCAGCTCTGGGATTCCCGCTCCATCCTTGTCCCAGCCCGGGGACACCGGGGTGTCCCAGCACCAGGAGCTGCCAGGACAGCGGGGAGAAGGTCACCGTGCCTCGGACCGGGTGCCGGGACGAAGGAACGAGCGGCAGGAGGCTTTAGGGACAATTCCGCCCCTGCCCAGGGACATCCATCCTCAGCAGCAGCACTGGTGGCCCCAGGAGGGGACAATCCCCCCACGCAGAGCCACCGCCAGAGCCCACCCTGTGCCCCCAGTGCTCCCAGTGCCACCAGTGCTCCCAGTGTCCCCAGTGCTACCCGTGTCCCCAGTGTCCCCGGTGTCCCCAGTGTCCGGGCTGGCGGTCACTAGAGGGCAGCAGCAGTCCGGGCAGGATCCCAGCGCCGGCCCGAGCATCCCGTACTCCCCTTATCCTCCTCCGCCTCTTCCTTCTCCTCCTTCTCCTCCTCCTTCTCCTCCTCCCCCTCCTCCTCCCCCTCCCGTGAGGACTCCCTCAAAAGCCGCTGGTTTCTGCTCCGGATCTGGAAGCGTGGCCGGTCCCTGCGGGGAGACAACCCAGAGGAGCACGGAGCCCTGGAACCATTACAGAATCGCGGAATTTCGGGAGTTGGAAAAGCCCTCCAAGCTCCCAGCGCTGCTAAGGCCACCACTGCTCCATGTCCCCAAGTGCCACATCCACAGGGCTGTTAAACCTCTCCAGGGATGGGAACTCCACCCCTGCAGGGCTGGGCAGCCCTTTCCATGAAGGCATCTTCCCAATGTCCCACCTGACCCTCCCCGGCACAATCCGAGGCGTTTCCTTTTGTCCTGCCAGTTGTTACCTGGGAGCAGCAATCCCCACCTGGCTCCACCCTCCCTCCAGGGAATCGCAGGGGGGGGAAAGGCCCCTCCTGAGCCTCCTTTTCTCCAGGCTGAGCCCCCCCGGCTCCCTCAGCCGGGCCGGAGCTGCTCCGGGGCGGGGAGGAACGCAGACCCCATCCCCAGCTTCCTGCCCATTGTTTCCCATGCCCAGGAGCACCTCCAGAAGGAAGGACAAATCCCCCTGGCTGGATGTGCAGCCCAGCCCCAGCGTAGCAAGGCAGGGACAGCCCCAGGCTGGTCCCAGCCTGCCGGGAAGCCGCTTTGTTCAGGGAAACAGGAAGCCCTGAAATAGCAGAAGCTGGAAACACGTGGCTGGGGGGAGTTGGGAGCATCCAACATTCCCCCAGCTCAGGCCCTTGGCATCATTCCAGGATGAACCCGCTGCCCTCTGCCTCTATTCCTACAGCAGATCCTCGTCTCGCACCCACCCCACCCCAGCAGAACCCAACCCAAAGCACTGGGCACTCCAGGAGCCATCCCTGGAAACTCTGGGCCACCCTGGGTCCAGCACCTCGCTTGGAGAGGGCACCCAGGAGAGGTGCTGCTCTCCCTGCTGCTCCCCCTCTTCCCAGGCTGGGATGAGCCAGGGCAATCTTCAGGAAGGAAACAACCAGCCTCCCAACCCAAACTGTCTTGGATTCTGTGAACACGTCCCAAAAAATGTAAATATCACAGCTAAATGAGGAAAGAGCTGAGCTGTGCAATCGAAACATTCCCCACAGCAGATGGACGGGCAGGACATGGAGATTTGCGGGACACAGCGAGGAAGGAGCATGGGACTAGGCACCGTGCTCCCAAAACACAAAGAATTACATGGAAAAAAATTCCAGGTCCAAAGGTCGCTGCCGGAGCAAGCTGCTGGGCTCTGGGCACAGGAATCAGGGGCTTATGGCGAGGAGGGTATTTGCAGGCTCAGCCCCTGCCTGAATGGAGGCTCGGAGCCAGGGAGTGTGGACACGGGGCTGGGCTCTCCTGGTGTTGGGTTAATTAGGTTAATTCTGAGGTTAATGCCGCCTAAGCCAGCAGGGAGCCTAGCCCTGTTCAGCCATGATCCGCTGTTCCCTGAGCTCGCCCTGATCTGGCTCAGCCTCGGGAACGTCAGACTGAGGGGTTTGTGTGGGATGGGAAAGGGGTTCGAGCTTTAGGACAGCTCCTGACGGAGCAGAGGGCAGCAGGAGAAAGCTCAGGGGTGGGATGACTTTTCTTTAGTCCATCCCTGCCCCAGCTGCGCTCCAGCACTGAGCAAAACCCCATCGGCCACATGGCACGTGTGGCTCATCCCTGCCCGCTCCCGGGGGACACCGCAGCCAGCCCTGGCCAGGGGGAGCAGAACAATCCCGGGAAGTGACCAGGGAAGGGGGGGACACGAGGGGACAGGATGCCGTGCTGGCCACCACCGCCGGCATTGTCTCCGGATACCTGCAGGGTGAAGTCAGAGGCTGAGCGGGGAACAGCAGCCAGAGGGACAAACACCAAAGCGCTGATCACAGGCACCCGCCACGCTCTGAACCTCACCGAGCACCACGGGCTGTCTCCTTCCCTCCGTGGGGGCTGGAATCCTTGGGAGGGGGAACTCTCCTGTCCCCTGGGCAGCTGGAGGTCACACGGAGACTCCCAGGGACATCAGGAGTCAGTGAAGTCCCAGCCCTGCTGAGGATCCTCCCAGCCCTGGGGTGCAGCAGCAGCCCCTGGCAAACCCAAAAGAGCCCAAATTCTCCCTCTCCTGTAAATGTGGGAAGATCCTTCCCTATGTGAGAGAGGGGAAATCAGGGAGATCCAGGCAGCACCTGCCCAGAGGTGCTCCCTGCAGTGTGCCCACCATGCTCTGCCAGCAGCGCCACCTCCACTGGAACTGTCACCTCCGTGTCCCAGCACGTCCATCCAGGTCCCCAGGAAGCTGGGAAGGCTGCTCCAAGCCAGAGCTGCATCCCCCAGCCTGGAAAAGGGGCTCACCAGGGACTGGGGGAGAAGCATGGGGGACCCAGCGCCCGCTCCACTGGCAGACGAGCACGAGGGCTCCGGAAAGCTGGGTTTGGGGAGCAGCTGCCTGCCCGTGCAGCTGCCTCCCTCTGGTTACCCACTTCCCGCTGCCGCTGCTTCTGAGAAAACACCCGGGGCCATTGGGGACCGCAGCAGGGAGCAGTGACAGCCTCGTCGGTGGCCCCGTGCAGCACCACAGCCCCACTCCCACCTGGCCAGGGATGCTTTTCCATGTGGGAACAGGAGGCTGCCTGCAGCCCGGCTGCCTGGACCAGCACTCCCAGCTGATGGTTGGGGGTCCAGTGCCCGGTGCCTCCAGAGGCTGGATTCCCCCCAGACAGCTCCCATCGGCTCTCAGGACTCTCTGCAGAGCCCCACAACACGTCCAGCCCTCCCCAGCTTCTCCCAGTGCTTCTGGCACTGCTCCAGCCCCCGCCGAGCTGCTGTGGGGAGCAGGGCCCTGGGGAGGAACTGCCTGTATTACAGGATGTGCGTGTGGGCGCTGATCGATTCTGCAGCACCTCTGCGGCACGTGCGGGGCCACAGAGCCTGAAATCCATGGACCCTGCAACCCACGGACCTTGCAACCCACAGATATCCTACGTACAGACCCTCTGACCCACGGACCCTCCCACACAAGGGTGCCAGACCCTCCAGCTCATGGACCCTCCAACCCAAAGACCCCTCAACCCAACCCCCCTCAACCTCACACCCCTGTGAGTGTGGAGAGGGGTCAGGGGTCCTCCCAAACTGCACAACAGCCCTTGGACAGCTGTCCCTTCATGGCTCAGTGGATGTCCCAGTCTCCACCTCAGTGCCACCCTGGTGTGTCTGTCCCCAAGCTCTTCCTGGGGTTCCCAGCAGTAAAAATACACACACAGAGAGAACTGGGACTGGGGAGTGCCCAGTGGCACCCCCGTGCTCCCCAGCCCCAACCGAAGCAGATGCTGAGGTCTGTGTCAGCGGGGAGGTACTCTGAGCCCCGGGGAGGCTCCTGTGCTGATGGCACAGCTCAGCCCTGGGACACGGGCAGCTCCCACCTACTCATCCCCATCCCGAGGGGCTGGAGGGGCCCGCGGTGCCACCCCATCCTGCTCCGGGCAACCCCAAAACAAACCAACCCCCGGAGGGTCACCCGAGCCGGGCTGTGGCTGCGGGGGTTATCAGCCGCGGCAGATTTGGGGCTGGAAATATTTATTTCCGTAGCTTGGCAACATCTACCGCTGCTGCGGGGGTGTCATGGGGACGGTGACAGCCCGAGCATTGCTGTGACCCATCAGGGCTCTGCTGGGCTCAAACCCCCTCCCACACGGGCTGAGGAGGACCTGGTGGTGCTCAGGGGCAGAACGGGGCCGTGGGCGGAACAAACAGCAGGGTCAGAGCGAGACAGCGAGGGGAAGACGCTGAGAGCAGTGACCCAGAGGGGGAAAACGCCCCGGGTGACACAGGGGCTGCTGCCATCAGCACAGCGGGGACAGTGCCCGCTCCACTTCGGCCCCGGTGATGGGGCTGTGTCCCCGCAGAGCGTCACGGGCAGATCCCCGCGTGTCACAGACACATCTCCGAGCATCACCGCCCCGGCACACACCCCAGCTCCTGGGACAGATCAGAAGTCACATCACACAGCGTGGGGACAGCAACAGCCCAAAGTGTCCCCTCGGCTGCCCCGCCCAGGGCTCTGGGGCTGCCCCCTCCTGCTGGATCAGCGCTGCCAGGCTGGGATCCCTGCGTGCTCAGGGACTCCTGCGCAGCACCGAGTCCTGGGGATGGCAGAGGGGGTGTCCGACATCCTCCTGCTAAGCACCCACGCACCAGGGACGAGGGAAGAAACTGAAACTGCCCATTTCCTGCTCAGACAGAGCCACACGTGATCCTGCTCCGCGTGGAGATCACAGGGAGAGGGGGAGATAAGAGCCACGAGTTCCTCTTCTGTCATCCCTGTGCTCCTGGGGACGGGAAACTCCTGGGGGAAAGACAGGAGGGGAATCCCGGGGGATCCATCATCCCACTCAAGGGCCAAACCTCGCTCCCAGCTCAGCTGGGCAGAGGGCTGCAAACCCACATCCCGGGGGCCTTGTTCCTGGGGCAGTATCCAGAGGAATTGGAACCAGGACAGCTCCATGTGGAAGCGGAGCCCCGGAGCAGCGCCATCCATGCCGGCAGGATGGTCAGGCAGCGGCCCGGAGCCCTGAGTGGATGGAGAAAGGGATGGACTCTGCCCCCTCTCCCACCCCACACTGCCCAAGCTCCAAGAGGAAGGGAGGACAAGGATTCCCGGTATTCCTCTCCGGCCAGGCATGCACTGCTGAACTTGCTTCCCTGAGGTCTCCCCTTTTCTAGGGCCGGTCCCAGCAGCTGGCAGCCCCAGGCACCCCTGCTCCCACTCTGCAATGGGATAAAGATGGACAGAGACACGCAGAGGTTTAAAATCCTGTTCACAGAAATACGTCCCCTCTGTACAGCACAAAACACCTTTTTTACAGTATTTACAGCAGAGCTGGGGCTGGGGCGCTCAGGGGGCAGGGAGGGGCCCAAGCTGGGGCTCCCCGTGCAAAGCAAAGGGTCAGCAGTGGCAGATGCCACCAAGGAACAGGGCTTCCCGGCCTGGGGGGACACCGAGGTCACGCTGATGTCCTGCAGGCTGATCTCCCCCAAAATCGCTCAGGGGTTTCAGCAGCAGCCCAAACTCTCCCCAGCCCTTGGTCCCAGGAGCCGCCGGACCCCGTGCGGGGCAGGGCCTGGTGCCTGCCCAGGGCTGTCCTCTCTCAGCACTGGCAGGGCCTTGCCACCATCATCCCATGGCCGGATCCATCCCCGCTGCCCGTCCCTGTCCCCAGGGCGGCTCAGGAGCCGTCCCCACCCCAGCCAGGGGTGCAGAAGCAGAGGCAGTGTCAGGGAGACTCAGGGCAGGGGCTGCTCCTCTCCAGGCTCCAAAGCACAGCTCACATCTCTGCGGGACGATACAGAAGGAGGTGACACTGCAGGGTTAGAGCAGAAACCTGGGACAGGGGGTCGGCTCTGGCCCCTGCCTCCCTCCCTCCCTCCCTCCCTCCCTCACTCCCTCCCTCGCAGCAAGGCTGGGGCTGCAGAGGAACACTTCCCACCAGCCACCTCATTTCGGGCACCAGGGACGGGAACAGATACCAGAACTGTGCCCTACGCAGTCTGCGTGGGGGGAAATAATTTTCTGTTCGGGTTCTCTGTGCCTCCAGCTTGTCACCCTGAGAGAGGAAGTGGCCTCTGCCTCGGTTTCCCCAGACAGCAGCCACCGAGGAGCAGCCAGACTCTCCAGAGCTGCTGGGTGCAGATGCCAGGGATGCCAGTACAGCATCACCCCGTCCCCAGGGACATCCCCAGGCTCTCCCCAGCAGGGAAACACCCAGAGGAGGAGAGCACGACCCACAGGCTGAGACTGCCCTCCCTGCCACCCCACAGACCCCCCTGCTCCCTCCTGAGGGGTGTTTCCATAGGGCTGGGATACACCACAAGGAAAGTTCTTTTTTTTCCTCCTGCTCCTCTTCCCCCCAAGTGCAGAGTCTGAGGAGCTGCAGGGAGGCTGCAGGGCCACAGGTCCCAGTGCATTTCCCAAAAGCATCAACAGCTCCGCAAGTTGTGCTGCTGGGCTACACTGCCAGGGCCAGCCTGGCCTTCATGTCTTCATGTCTTCAATATCCCCCCAGGTACCAGCACTCCACCACAGCGGGGAAACTGAGGCAGCACAGGGGGAAAGCACTCAAGCCATGGAATTTCTTCCCAAGCTGGAAGAGTTTGAAGAGGGAGGTGACACCCATGAGCCCCTCTCCAAACCAAAAGGTGGAAGGGTTCCAGCACTGCAGCCAAAGCCAAGCTCCAGGCCCTGCAATGGGAGGTCCTGGCCAGGCTGCTCCAAGCCAGGGACTGTGCAGGAGCCCCGGCCCAGGTGTCCCACCCCAGGGGAAGTGCAGGGATCCAGGCTGGGCACGCACCCTCCAGGGCTTTGTCCAGGTCTGCGATGAACTCCTCCAGCTCGTGCGTGTCACCGAGCTTTGCTGGTGGGGAAAAGCATGGTCAGGTCTTCCCATTCCCCCTCTCGCTGGGGAGAGGAAAGACCCCAACCCCTCGTTCCTAACACAGCTGCTCCAGCTGTTTCTGTCCCAGTCAGTCCAGCCTCGACTGGGAGAATCCCAATCCAACCTCTGCCTCCTCCTGGCTCCTGCCAGGACACCAGGGCTCATTCCACCCACTGGCACCCCCCTATCCTGCCTGGCATTGCCAAGCCACGCTGAGCATGGAGAGGGAAGCGCTGCAAACCCCTGTGGATGGGGCCAGGCTCACCTCTGGTGGGGTAAGTGTCAGCTGGGGTGTTGAGGTGCTCCTCACTGGAGTTGAGGCTGCTCCCTGGGGATGTGCTGGCACCTGTGGACACAGAGCATCAGTCCCTGGCACCTGATGAACACTCTGCAGGAACAGGGCCCGGTCATGCACATGGCACAGGGTGGCACATTCTTGGAGACCCCAGCAGCCCCTCCCCTGCTTCTAGGAATGCTTGGAAAAATGGAACTGGGTTTCTTTCTCCGGTCAAAGAGCACCAGAGGTTGTCCAGGCACAGTTACAAGGACAGGGTTATCACAGGGAACTCTGAGCTCCCGGTTATCCTGAGCCTCTCACAGTCCTGCAGCAGCCAGCCCGGCATCAGGAGCCCTGGCAGATGGTGGCAGGTCCTGGGCAAGTATCCAGTGGTCATCCCCCGTATTGCTCACCCAGCCCACCAGGGATGAGTCAGGCAGCATCAGCAGGAAGACATTTTCCATGGAAAAACCACAGAGCTCCCACCCTGACAGACACCATCCTCCCCCAGGGCTCCTCATCCTCCCCCAGGGCTCCTCATCCTCCCACAGGGCTCCTCATCCCCCAGCCCCAGACTCCCTCTCCACCCCACCAACACCATCCCCAGCCCCAGACTCACTCTCCACCTCATCGATGCCGCTGTCGTACACACTCTGTCCCGCTTTCCTCTTCAGCTCTTCCAGGTGCTGCTGGTACTGACTCACAGGGCCCCGGTCAAAGTCCTCCATGACCTCGTCGAACTCCCTCAGCAGCTCACTGAGCTCCTCAGCCATCGCTGGGGACAACATGGGGATGTTGGGGTACCCACCCGGCAGGCAGGGCCAGCAGAAGCCTCGCCCGGAACACTGCCAGGGATGCAGGGTCAGCCATGGCTCCTCCGGGCAGCCCGGCGGCACTCGGAGGGAGCGGAGGAGGGCACAGCCCCGCCCGGGACAGCCCGGGAGCCCCCGGCTCCGTCCGCTCCCGGAATTGCCGGCGGGATGCGCAGCGAGCTTGCGCGGGGATGCAGGAGCGGAGCCCCTGCGGGCGGGGGGTTCCGAGGGGGCGGCATCCCTCGGTTCGGTTCGGTTCGGTTCGGCACTCACCGGCTGCTCGGCTCCCTGCGCTCCGGTCCCGGCGGCAGCGGCGGCTCCCACTCCCGATCCCGGTCCCGCCGGTTTTGGCCCCGCACCGGTGACGGGGGCGGGGCTGGGCGGGGTCTCCGGGATGCTCCGCCCCCGCCACAACCGCTGCGGGGCACCGAGGGTCCCGGGGAGTCCCGGGATGACCCTCCCCAAGGACCCCAAAGCGCCCCGCCCGCTCCCGACAAACCCCGGACGGGAGGTGGAACGCGGCGGGTCGGGCTCAGCTCCCCGGGAACCGGGGTAAAACGGCCCCAAGTTGTGCCGGGGAGGGTCAGGTTGGATATTGAGAATATTCCTTCATGGAAGCGCTGTCCAGCCCTGGCCCAGCTGCCCAGGACGGTGCTGGAGTCCCGTCCCTTGGGGATTTAAAAGCCGCGGGGATGCAGCAGTGGGGACATGGAGCAGGGTGGCCTTGGCAGTGCTGTGGAAGGTTGGACGCAGTGGTCTCGGAGGGCTTTTCCAGTCTCAGCGATTCCACGATTTCCTCCCACAGGTTCCCATTGAGCCGCCAGACGCAGAGCTGTGTCCGGGCACTGCCCTGGATCCCGGCCGGCAGCGTGAGCAGCGTGAGGAGGGCACAGGGGTTTGAGAGAGAAGAGCACGGGCTCTGCTTGCTCTGAACTCGCTGGTGGATCCCAGCAACCGATCCCGCTCTGGCAGAGTCCCTGCTGCACCCCTCATACAGGCCCCGCCTGGGGAACCCCACCAGTGCCCAAGGGCTCAAGGTGGATTTTGTGGGGCGGGTGCTAAAAACCAGCCAGAACCACCCCAGCAGCAGCAGCAACTGCCCCAAACAACAGCAGCCAAGTCTTAAATAGCAATAATCCCCCAAACAGTGACCAGGTCCTGAGAGTCACCACCCCCAACAACAGCAGGCACCCCAAAACATTAACCACCCCCCAAACATTAACCACCCCCCAAAAGCCAC
>VYZT01037715.1:44440-81589 GCA_013400735.1 Pomatostomus ruficeps | reverse complement strand
CCCCCCAAAGCAGACACCCCCAACAGCAACAACCCCTCCTGTGCCAGCACTGGGGATCAGGAAAGACCAACACAGAAACTTCCCGATCGTTTCTGAGGTGACCCCCAAGGCTTGCAGGGGCAAAAAGCCCATGAGAACAGAACCTGGAGCCCGACAAAAGCCCGCAGGACTCTCCGGAGTGGGTCCGGGGCAACGCCAACGCTCCGAGAACGAGCTTTGCAATGGACTGGGGAGGGGGTTTATTCCATGAGGCTGGAACAGAACAGCTCCCAACCAGCCCCGGGTGTTCCCGCAGCTCCCGTGCCAGGCAGAGTCTCGCCGTGGCCAGGCCGGTGCCGCGCTGCCCTCAAGTGGAGTTTCCAGCAATATCCCATCGACACTGCAGGGGATAAATACCCCGCAGCGGCTTTCATGGTTCCATAGTAAACGGAGAAAGCTGGAGCTTCCCAGCGAGCTCCCCGCGCCCCCCTGCCCCAGTTATGCTACTGGGAAAGTGTAATTCAACAGGACTTTTCCTGCAAAGAGCTGCCTCCTATGTCAGCATCCCTGTCCCATCCCAAAATCACGGAATCACAGAAGGGCTTGGATGGGCAGGGACCTCAAAATCCATCCCAGTGCCTGTCCCCTGTTCCCATGGGCAGGGACACCTTCCACTATCCCAGGGTGTTCCAAGCCCCGTCCAGCCCGGCCTTGGACACTTCCAGGGATCCAGGGGCAGCCACAGCTGCTCTGGGCAGCCTGTGCCAGTGTTGTACCACCCTGGGAAGGACTCTGAAAGGCTGGGGCTGCACCTGCGGCAGGGACAGTCCCACACTGGGCAGTGGCTGGGCACGGGGTTGGTTTCACTGTTGGCACTCGAGTGTGCCCATGGCCTCTGGAACCTTCCACAGCCTCTCGTGTCCAAGGTTATCTGCTCCTCCAGACTCAACAGCTCCGCTGCTCTCTGAAGCTTATCAGCTCTCTGGGGGTGTCCCCGGCTATCTCCCAGCACAGGCTCCTCCGGAAAGTGCTTCCCCACCCGTCCCGACCGCGCCGATCCGCAGGGAAGGGACCTTGCAAAATAAGAGCCTGGCCCTGAGTAGGTCTGGGTGCCCTCAGAGCAGGACTGGGTGCGGGCTGTGGTGGAGCATGGAGTATGGAGTATGGAATATGGAATGTGGAATGTGGAATATGGAATATGGAACATGGAACCTCTTCTCCCTCCCATGCCAGCCACACAGAAAGGCTCATCCAGCCCTTCAGAATCCTCTCAGAGGTACAGGATGTGCCCAAAGCCAGGACTCTGTGATGGGAGCATTCCACCAGCCCAAAGCTTCCTGGGACACCAGCCCCACCTGCAATTCCCTGTTCCACCCTTCATAGGAGGATTTGGGTTGGAAAGGACCTTTAGGATCATCTACACCCATGGAATACCATCCATGCACCAGCTCTGGATGTGAACGTGGGAAATCCTGTATGGAGTGAAGAACTGATGGAGCTTCAGCCTTTTAAACATTCCCAACCCTCCCCGTGCCATGGTTCTGCCAAACCCCCAGCCTGGCTTTGTTTGCAGAAGCGGTGCTTTACCCCCAGAAGTGCCCTGCTGTGGCTGCCCCATCCCTGGGAATGTTCAAGGCTGGAAGGCCAGGCTGGACGGGGCTTGGAGCAGCCTGGTGCAGTGGAAGGTGTCCCTGCCTATGCCAGGGCCTCACCGCCCTCATGGGGAAGAATTTCTGCCCATATCCCATCCAGCCCTGCCCCCTGGCAGTGGGAAGCCGTTCCCCCTTGTCCTGCCCCTCCAGGCCCTTACAAAAGCATTTGGATACATGGATGAGGTTCCTCTCTTCTCCAGGCTGAACAGCCCCAGCTCCCTCAGCCTTTCCCGCCAGGAGGGATACTCTAGTGCCCTCAGGTCAAGGGATGGAAATCCATTCCCCAAGCTGCTGTGAGGAAGGAGGTGACAGGGCAGGGCTGTGTTGAGGCCGTGGCAGCGTTTGGACCCGCAGGGAGGTGCCAGCCTGTGCAGGTGACCCCGGGTACAGCTCTGCCCCCTCAGCACAGGGGCTGCCCGCAAAGCCAGGCAGGGATGGGGTTTTGCTGGGAAAAGCTGCCTGGTTCTGTCCAGAGGGCCCAGCCAGGGCTCTCTAAATGCCAACATCCAGGTTTAGGAAGGAGACGTTGCTGTAGAGCTCCGAGGACACCGAGCCCCGCTCCAGGCTGTGTGTCCAGGCAGGCAGTGCGGATGGAGCCCGGTCCTCCCCGGGATCCTCAGGCTCTGGGCTCCTAAGGAAGCAAAAACAGAGAGAGAAGCTGTTTGCAAATGCTTCTTTTGCAGGCTGCACTCCCAAAAGGACTCCAGCAGTGATCCCAGAGATCCCAAAGGCTGCCATCTCCAGACAGTCCCAAAAGGAATGTGAGGCCAGACAAGGAGCTGGAGCACAGATCACAGCCCTAGGTTTGGGTTGCAGAGACTTTGAAGACCATCGAGTCCAGGGGCAGGGACACCTTCCACGAGACCAGGTTGCTCCAAGCCCCATCCAAATTGGTATGGAAGTGGCCTGTGGATCAGGAAAACCCTTTCCACAGAACAACTCATGTTTGCTGAGGGTGACCGGAGACTCCTGAGCATCCCCTGCTTCCAAACATTCCCTGCTCCCATCCCAAGGGAGCAAACCTCCTCCTGCATCAGGCGCCACCATGGACCCAGCTCACAGGACACGAGGTCCTCTCAGCCACCACCTCTAACCCTGGGGAAGGGCAGGAGCTCCGGTTCTGAGCCTGGATGGGGCTGTCCCATCTCGCACCCGAAACGTGGACAGATGGACAGAGCCGGCAGCACACAGACACACAGGGCAGGCAAAAACCGCTGGAGACAGGGACACCGAGGAGGAGGGAGGTTTGGAGTAGTGGGTGATGGAGCAGGCCAAGCAGGAGCAGGGGAGGGGCTGGACAAGAGCCGTGAGGATACAAGAGGAGAGAGCTGGCACAGGCTGGGGAGGGAGCGGGAGAACAGGGAGCTCTGGGGATGGTTGAGCCGGGCTCTGCAGGGCAGTGGCCGGGAGCTGAGCACCAGGAGCGGTGTAGGAAGGAGGGATCTGCAGGAAGATGAGCAGGGTGTGCTGTCGCTTGTCCCCGTGCCCCTGGGGACTCACGGCGCGGCGGGGAACTTCCTGCGCAGCAGGTACTCGATGACATCGGGGTCCGTCTGGAACAGCCTCCTCAGGACATCGCACTGCATCTCCGGAGAGACCTGGGGCGACACGGCCACACCGTGAATTGCCACAAGGCTTCCTGGGGAGCTGAAATGTCACATTCCGATAGACCTGCCGGGGCTCTGACTGCTGCCTGCCAGTGCCCTGCGGGAGGGTGGAGAGAGGATGAGCCAGAGCCTTCCCAGAGTGGGCACAGCATCTCTGACAGGGACAAAATCCTTCCCCTGATGATGGTACAGCCCCGGGACAGGACCTGGAGGGGTCACAGCTCCCCGTCCCTGGAACGAAGCAAAGCCCAGCGGGACGCAACCCTGCTCTGGCTCGGAAGGGAGCCCCGATCTGAGCAGTCTGCAGGTCCCAGAGGTCTCCCACACAAACCTTTACATGACCCCAGAGACGCTTTTGGGGACCTGAGGGTGACGCAGCCCTGGAGCAGGGTGAGCGTGCCCTGCCTCCTGCTGTTGGGCCAAATCACCCACTGAGGGTCTGACCTGACCCGATCCTGTCCCTCCCCAGCTGTCCCCGCATCTGTCCGAGGCTGTGGCACCTCCACCCCATCCCTTTCCAGCTCCTTCCCATTCCAGGCTCTCCCATTTGTTCCTCTTCCTTCCCCCCTCACTGGCACTCTGAGGGAGAAGCAGCCCCAAGCTGCCACCCCTGCTGCTATCCCGTGCCTCAGAGGAGCTCGGTCCCACATCACCGGGTGCAAGAGGACAGAGAAAAGGGACCTTCATGGCACAGCCCTCTGCTCTGCCATCACAACACCACCACAAGCCAGCCCCAATCCACATTCACACCACGAGTCTCCAGCACTCGAGTCACCTGCTCCTGAGCAGGGCTGGGAACCACCCCTGCCCCTGCTGCTCCTGGAAGAGCTCAGAGGGAGGGAGGGTCCGGAGGAGCTGCCCTGAGGAGCCCTCACGCACCATGAACAGGGAGTGGTGGTGCTCGATCAGCCTCTGGAGCACCAGGATGATGGCAGCACTGTCCTCAAAGTTCAGGGCACCGGCATCTTTCTCTCCAGGCTTCTCCTTCTGCAAGATGTTGGGGCCAAAGACCGTAGCCAGGTTTGAAGCTGTCATTTTATTCCCGGGGATCTACAAGGAATCACAAAAGGAACATGTGAACTGTGGATGTGCTGGCGTGGGATGTCCCAGGATATCCTCACACACCCCAGGGCAGGAACACAAGGGCAAGAGATTGGTCTGGGTCCAGTTTGGTGCTCCCTGAGCAGGTGGCAGGGCCAGCACAAAGGGTTTGAGGTGCTGGAGTACATACTCATCCCATTCCCACCTGTGCCTCACCTTCCCACCTTCTCCAGTCTCAGTGATCCTGGGATTCCGTGAAGGATTTGGGTTTTTCCCAAAGGCTTTCCCCAGGCTTGCAACAGCTCCACTCGGCTCTAACCCCAGCAGCTCCCCTCAGCTCTAACCCCAGCAGCTCCGCTCAGCTCTAACCCCAGCTCGGCTCTAACCCCAGCAGCTCCGCTCAGCTCTAACCCCAGCAGCTCCGCTCAGTTCTAACCCCAGCAGCTCTCTCGTTCTAACCCCAGCAGCCTGAGCCCCTCTCCCCGCAGGTCCCTCTGGAGCAGCCTCACCTCGCGGCCCTCGGGGTCCCAGGAGCAGTCGGCGTGCCGGGCCACCTCCGCGAGGAAGCGTAGGAGCCGGAGCAGGGTGTCGCTGTGGCAGGGGGGCAGCAGGAACAGCAGCAGCTGCAGGGTGTCCAGCTGGGCCGGGCCCTCCATGGCTGCAGAGAGCGGAGGTCAGCGAGGGTCCCGGCACTCCCAGCCCCCTCCACACCCCGGGAATGCACTCCGGAGGGAGCCGGGCTGGTGTCCCACCCTCCATCCATGCAAGGGCTATGATGATGCTGGATATTGCACACCCCCAGAGCCAAAGACTGGCCTGGACCAGAGGGATTTTTATAATCCAACTTTTAAAAAATCAAACAAAACCCGCCCCAAACCCACAGATTGCAGTGACTGCACGTGGCAGTGCCAGGCAGCACATTGCCCATCCCATCACCCATACCATGGCTGCCCAGAGGCTTTGGAAAAGAAGGGTGGTGAGGAAGCATCCATCCCTGGCAGTGTCCAAAGTCAGGCTGGACAGGATTTGGAGCAACCTGCCCTGGTGAGAGGTGTCCCCGGGATTCAAGGTGCCCCCAGCACGAATCCTCCTGTGCCCGGGCAGGCTCCACCCTGCAGGTACTCACCGGCCGTGCTGACGAAGGCTCCGTAGAGCTCCCTGGGAATCAGGGAATCCGGCATATCCCGGAGAAATTCTTTGAGCAGAGCAGCTACATCATGGACGCTCTGGTGCTCATCCAAGAAAACATCCAGCCCTCGGTCAAACTCTTCCCTCAGCTTGGAGACAGAAAAAATGAGAAGGATGAGAATCACCCTCAGTTCTCGCTCTTCACACGAGTCCGGCTGGCAGAGCTGCTGTCACACCAGGACAGGAGAGGTGGCTGCTCCCAACGCCCCCAAATCATGGCACCCCAAAAGGCACCACAGCCTCCTGTGCCCAGGGCATGGCCACGGAGCTCCTAGCTGGGCTCTGGAATGCCAAGCAGAGGCTCCTCTGCCAAAGGCAGCCTGAGGGAAGGAGATGGGCTGTGTCCAGGCTGGGACCCAGCGGCAGGAGAGAGGCTGCCTGGGATCCAGCTCGTGCCTGGCGTGTCCTGGACCTCTCCACACCAGCTCTGTCTATCCCATCCCTACCTCTGTCCCCGACAGGGCACAGCCACAAGGACGCAGTGAACGCCCCCTGTTACCTGCTGAACTCTTTTCTTGGAGCTCCCGACGCGGAAGATGCCGACTGTCTGGAGACCTGGGGGACAGAGAGGTCAGTGCTGGGCACTGCCGCGGCCCTGCCACCCCGACTGCTGCTGGGAGCGCCTCAGCGCCGCGGCACGGGTGCAAGAGGACAGGGAAAATGGGACCTTGGCAGGGCTCCTCCCGCACGGCTTCCCTTCCCCAGACAGGGAGGAGAGCAAGGGCTGTGGAGCCAGGAGAGTCCCTTGGGCTGTCTGGGGGCAAGGGAGGAGATCTCATCCCCGCTGTCACTTGGAGTGAGGGCTGGGAGTGCAGCAGGAGTTAAGGGACCAGGATATGGCCACTGACCACAGGGACATTCCCTCTAAGTGACACTCCCTTCCCAGTGACATTGCCTTCTCAGGGACACTCCCTGTCAGTGACATTCCCTCTCAGTGACATTCCCTCTCAGTGACATTCCCTCCTGGTGCTGCATCCAGCCCAGAGGACTCTCCACAGGAGGATTTTTGGGAGCTGCCTTGCCCCAGGACTCCAAGAATCATTAAGGGTGGAAAAAACCCCCATGACCATCGAGTGAACCACACGATGCCCACTAACCCAGGTGCCCCCTCCCACCCTGCAGTGTCCCAGTGAGCAGGCACAGGAGCTTTTCCAGCCCTCACCGTGAGTCTCCAGGTGAGAGCAGCACCTGTCCACGATCCGCGGCACCTGCCAGCCAATGGGGTTCAAGCTCAGCGGCTTCTTCTTGCCCCGGCTCCTGCGGGGCTCCAGCTCGTGCGGGTGCGAGAGCTGCAGTGCCTGCAGCAGCTCAGAGGCGTTGTCGCTCAGGTCCGTGATGGAATCCACCGACATGGCCCCCTGGGGTGGAGCAGAGGGGGCTGGCAGGGGGCAGGGATGACCCCACAGATCCATCACTGCCACAGCCTTCGGGGTTTCTGGGAAAGGGCAGCATCCAGTGCCACCCCTACCATGGCAGGGACACCTCCCACTGTCCCAGGCTGCTCCAGCCCCATCCAGCCTGGCCTTGGGCACTGCCAGGGATCCAGGGGCAGCCACAGCTTCTCTGGGCACCCTGTGCCAGGGCCTCCCCACCCTCACAGGGAACAATTCCTTCCCAATATCCCATCCATCCCTGCCCTCTAGACCCTTAAATGTCCCCGTGGTAACCTCAGCTCCATAAGAGCTGCTCCAATGAAGAGCTCTCACTCCTCACACTCCATCTCCGAGGGGTTTGGGGGCATCACCACTTCCCTGGGGACACACTGGGACCAGCCCAGTCTGGGACACAACCGACTCAGTCAGCCAGAAAAGATCCTGGAAAATCCCATTTATTGCTGAATCCCCCCATCAGCACCACAGCCCATTTCGGGGACCATACCCTCCGCTGGCTCCAGGAGCTCTTGTCCCGAGGCATTGGGGAGAGCAGGTCCTCAGGAAAGCCCCTGTCGGGTGCTCGGATGCAGCTGGAGCCCATCCCCAGCCTCCTGTGCCTCTGAGCCCGGAACCTCGTCACCGAGGCCTCCACCTCCAGGCAGAGCCGGCGGCTCCTGCCCACGGCCTCCTGCAGCTGCCGCACGGCGCAGTCATTGGCAATGACTTGCGGGAGTGGGATCCCGAAGGTGTGGGGACAGCAGTCTGGGGAGACAGGGGACAGGGAAAGGCATCGCCCCTGAGGGAGTTGCTCAGACACAGCCCAGATCTCCCACCCCAGGAGCACCTGGAGCAGCGCATTCCCGAGGAGCCAGGCCAGCCCAGAGGGAGCTGCTCCACCTGGAAAGCAGGAGAGGTGTGGTGGGACCTCCCCAAGCAGGGCGGGCACGGTGGGAATTGGGGTGCTGAGGGAAGAGGAGGCAGACACAGGGAGCCAGCGAGGAAAGGGCTCTCCATCCGTGTGCTATTGGAGCCTGTCCCAGCTTTCCCTGGAGTTCCCTTCCCTTGGCTGGCTACAGCCCCATGAAGATGCCATGGTGTCCGTGAAGCAACAACTCCATAAATCACCAAAAGATCCTTCCCAAATTCTAAGCTGCAGATTTGGGTTTGCCTCAGCTACATCTGCTCAAGAAAAGTCTCGGTTTTGTTGGTATTTTTCCCAAATAACTGTCCCTCTCCATCCCTCTGGCAGGGAGGGCTCTCCTCACCCCCAGGGTTTTACACCTGGAGCAGAGCCACAAATCCATTTAGTAAAACACGGGGAATTAACTTCAGTGGTTTCCTCGAGTGGGCTCTGTACGGTGTGGGGCAGCTCATTCCCACCTGGCTCTGCCCTGGGATTCTGTGTGCCCCAGGACTGTCACTGAGGTCCCTCAAGCGATGATAAAATAGAACTGGAAGCAGCAAGATCGGGGCAAAATGGGCAGAAAGGCACATTTCGAGGTGCACAGCTTGGAGATGTACGTTCACATATTCCACACACCTTTCCAGGATCAACCAAGCCCGTGCCATCCCAGGAACAGCAGAACAGCCTGGGATGAACACTGCTGGATTCTGGCACCTCCCAGCCCACCAAAAACCACCAGAAACCACCAAAAACCACCAGGTCCCCCCGAGAGCAGGGACCAGTGCCGGGGTACAAGGGAGGCCACTCACCTTTCCTCTCCTTCGAGAAGCTCTCCAGCTTCTGCCGGATGGATTTGCTACCCTTGGAGCCTTCTGGGAGAGAAGGGGAAGGTTCAGCACAGGCTCCCTGTGCCCCCTCCAGGCTGGGGACACTGCAGGGACAGCCCTGAGGGGACCCCGGATTCCCCATGGCACATGGGGGGCAGCAGCTGACCAGGGACAGCCCTGGACAGGGACATCACCCTGGGGAATGTCCCCAGGGTTGGGCAGCGTGAAAGGATGGAGGGACCCCGTGGCACCACACGAGCACCACGGCCCAGAAGGGATTTGGGGAGGGTTTCACAGAGCACAGCCCCACAAAGCTGCACAAAAAACCGTCACAAATCCCCTCCTGGTCTGGAGGATTCCCACCTCACACACCCAGCAGCGATGGACTGAGAATTCAGTCACTGCCACCCCAAACCCCTCCAGGACACATCACCCTGCTCTGGCTCATGTTTCTCATTCCTGAGGAATTCTCTTCCTAGGAACAGCTCATATCGACTTATTTGGGTTATTTGGTAAGACTTAGAGGAAAGCTCTGGCAGCTGGAATGAGGAACGTGAGTGAAGAAGCCAACATAAATTATCCAGCAGCACACTGACCAACCAGGAAGGAAATACTGGGGTTTGGGGGTTTTTTGGCACTGCGCTGGTCCCTGGAGAAGCTGCTGCTGCAGGGGGTCATTGCAAGCAGGATCACAACAGCCCAAAATAAAACAAAATAGAAAAGGAATCAGGATGTTTGTGGTCAGAGTCCTCCAGGGACTGGTGCTGCAGCCCCGGAGCAACTGGGAGTTCTGGGAAGGAGGGGGAGCTGTGCTGGGCTCCTCACAAAGCCTTTTCATGCCATGAAATCTCCGGGATATTGAGACAAGAAACCAAACTTGGGCACCACCCCAAGCACCTGGTGCTCAGTGCGAGGCACCGGGAGAGGGTCCGTCCCCAGGAGAGGTGCCCGGGTGCCCAGAGCCCTGGGGTCTCCATCCTGGGGGACTTGGCCCCACTGGCCTGGGGCTGCTGGGAGTGGGAGGGGGCTGGAGACCCCCGAGCTCCCTCTGCACACCCAGCCCCAGATCTGCTGAGCTCTGGCACGCCCTACCCTGCTGGGATGCCAAAATACATCCCAGGGCAGAGGAGGGACATGGAGGGGGTACAAAGAGAATTTGGGGAGGAGTCCGAGGAATCCCAACCCTCTGGGTTTGCTGATGGGAGCACAGGCAGCCCTGGGAACCCTGACAGGGCCTCTGTGCTCAGTTCCTGTGGAGCTCCTCAATTTATCCACCCTTTAATCTCCCCGTGCATTATCCACTCTCCCATAAGCCCCTTTCCAGCACGGGCACTTAGCGCTGGACATGGATCCGAGCAGCAAAGGACACGGATCCCATCCCAAGGGCACCGGGACAATCCCAGCACAGACCTCGCCAAGCTGTCACATCTGCTCTGTGTTTGGGGGCTGGAGGGTCACGTTCTCACACTGCTGCAGACACGCAAACCCCTCCAAGGGCTGATGAGGCTCAGAACAAAGCAGGAAGGAGAAATTAAATGGACCAAAATGTGTCACAAATGTTTTTCCATAACCATCATCCTGGGCTGGGGTGCGGGGGTGAGCAGCGTGAATGGCTCAGCCTCAGCCCCCCCGTCCCATCCTCTCCTTCCTGTCCCATCCTCTCCCATCCCCTCCTGTACCTCTGTGCAGGCTGAGGTGCCCCACGAGCAGCTTCTCCTGCAGCCGGAACAGCGCCAGCTCCTGCAGGCTGGCCCTCTCCAGCTCCGAGAGGTTCTGCAGGGCCACAGGCTGCATCCCAGGGCTGTGGGGCACAGGGGCCGAGCTGAAGGTCCTCTGGAGAACAGCCCTGTGTGAAAGGAGCACACGGCAGTGATACCTGCTCCGGGAGAGGAACCGCTGGGAACACCCCGGGGTGTCCCTGTCACCGCTGCAAAGAGCCAGCAGGAACGCAGGTGCCCCAATCACATCATCTCACTTCAACCTTCCAAGCAAAGGCTTTGGAGGCATCAGGAGAAGAGATTTAGATCTGATATTGGGCAGGAATTGTTGGCTGTGAGGGTGGGGAGGCCCTGGCACAGGGTGCCCAGAGCAGCTGTGGCTGCCCCTGGATCCCTGGCAGTGTCCCAGGCCAGGCTGGACGGGGCTGGGAGCACCTGGGCTGGTGAAAAATGTCCCTGCATGGAACGAGAGGAGCTTTAAGGTCCCCCCCAACCCAAGCAATTCCACAGTTCCACGATTCATCTCTTTAAATCATAAACAGCTGCCCATGGCCAGAGGTGCCCCTTACCCTGGCACAGGTTGGACCACAGCCCCTGGACACACCCTGGACACCCCATCCCCTCTCCCAGAGCTTTGGGGAGCCCTCCCTGGTGTGTTCCTCACCCCACACTGACCTGGCTGCCTCCAGCCCAGTGCCACCTCCTCCTGGTGTCACCCGTGCCACTGCCCCAGCACCAGCACCACCCGGCACAGTCCAAAGAGCACCAGCAGCCCCGGAGAGAAGATGGGACTGAGGTCAGAGTCCGGGCTCTGGAAAGAGCCTCCCCAAAGGGGCTTAAGGCAGAAATGAAAAATGAATGCCTGGAAGTCTCAAGGGATGAGGGTGAGACCCCCAGGAACGGGACAGGGCTCAGCCAGAGCTGCCACCTCCCCCCAACCCCTGGGACTGGTTCCTTCCGGCCAGGTGTGAAATTTCAGTTTCTAAAGGTGTTTAGAAAGTTACATAAACTGAAATAGAAAGCAAATATAAAAGAGTTGTCAGAGTTCCCTGTAAGGGCACACTGGAAAGGGAATTCAGCTACATCATAGAATCCCACACTGGTTTGGGTTGGGGGAGACCTCAAACACCATCCCATTCTTCCCCCAGCCATGGCAGGGACACCTCCCACTGTCCCAGGCTGCTCCCAGCCCCGTCCAGCCTGGCCTTGGGCACTGCCAGGGGTCCAGGGGCACCCACAGCTGCTCTGGGCACCCTGTGCTGGGGCCTCCCCACCCTCCCAGGGAGGAATTCCTCCCCAATATCCCATCCATCCCTGCCCTCTGTCAGAGACACAATGCAGGGATTTTATTACTTCCATCCTGCTCCCCGGGACAGCCTGGGACACGTCCCTCCTGGGCTGTCACAGGTGAGAGCAGCTCCAGTGACAATGACAGCTCCTGTGCCTCTGCTGCACCCGGAGCTCCCAGCAGGGTGGGATGGATGGATGGATGGATGGATGGATGGATGGATGGATGGATGGATGGATGGATAAACCCCCAGAGAGACACCGCAGGGAGTTACCTTTGTGCAGGTGAAGCTCCACAGTCCAGCAGACCCCACGGCCACAGCCCCGGCTGGAGCGGAGCCCTGGGGGATGCAGCTGCCATGGGGTGAGGAGGAGGAGGAGGAATCCCAGTGAGGAGAGGGAAGGCAGAGGGCAAGCAGGAAGGAGAGGGCAGGAAGGCGAGGGCAGGAAGGAGAAGCCCGGACCAGCTGCTGCTTATCTGCCCGACTGCAGGCGCCTCTCCAGAGCCCTGGGATGTGCCAGCACCGCCGGCATTCCCAAAGCTCATCCTGCGGGAGTTCATCCCGCACACCTGCCCCTGCTCCTCAGCCCAGGGTGGATTCACATCCCTGGGAACAGCTGAGATCGGGACCAGCACCTCCCACCCAGAGGCACAGCGGCAACGGGGGCGTCCTGCAGGGGACAGGGACGGGTGATCTCTGCAGGAACCCCCCTGCAGGGGACAGGGATGGGCGATCCCTCAGGGGACAGGGATCAGTGATCCTTCAGGGGACAGGGATCTATTATCCCTGCAGGGGACAGGGATCAGTGATCCCTGCAGAGCCCGCGGGACAGGAGCGCTCGCTCAGCCTGGACGGGCACCGGGGCTCCCCACACGGAGGGAAATGCCAGCCCAGAGCGGGGGCAAAGCCGGAGCCCCACAGAAATCCCCCTTTGGAGGGTGCCGGAGCAGGAATGTCGCTAACTCAGTGCTTATTTCAGGAAATCCCATGGGAAAAGCTCAGCCCAGCTGCCCCTTCCATTCCCAAGGGGCAGGGGCTGCTCCCCCAGTTTCAGCCGCGGTTTCTCTCTGCCCAGCTGGAACCAAGGGCCCACATTTACCTTGCCCGTGTCCTCTCTCAGCTCCTGGAGCTCCCGGCTCTTCCTTTGGGACTGGGGTTTCCTCAGCAGCGTCTCCTCAATGGCTCCAGGGGCCCTCCCAGCCCGCAGGCGGGAGGAGAAGCGGGGAAGGGATGGGAAGGAGCCGCCGCGGCCGAGGGGAGGAGAGAGGGGATGAGAATGTGAATTTTCTGCCAAAAGAAATGAGAGCCAGAAGCGGCGTGTGGAGAGAGGGCAGGGCTGGATGGAAGGAACCGCTCTTCCCACGCTGGACACTGAGCCTTGGCAGGGACTGGCCATTGCTCAACCCCTTCCATCCTCAGCTTTCCCCGCTCCCATCCACAGGCGACCAGGACACCCCCAAAGCATCAGGTGAATCCTGAGCTGGGAACGAGCTGCCTGGGCTGGCTGACGAGGGCCAGTGGATGGTTTCCACCTCAGCTCTGGGGCCTGGGATTTGTGAGCACTCCTGAGATTCCCAAGGAAGGTGGAGGAGTTGGGAGGGAGCATGGATAAGGACCTGGAAAGGAGCACAGCCGAGGACCTGGAACAGAGCCTCTCCTTCCCCCTGGCAGGCGACGAACACAAGACAAAGAAAGCAGCAGGGCCAAGATTTGCCCATAAAAAATGTTTATTCCTTAAAAATACAGCATTCATCTGCAGGGACACAACTATTCAGAACGTTTTTTAAAAGGGTTTTTATCCGCTCCCAGTGCGGCAAGCGCTCAGTGTTGGGAGCAGGGAGAGTAACAGCCCATGTGGGAAGGCCTCTGTCACCCCTGGGTGTCACCCATCCCTGGGTATCACCAGGATGGGTTTCTCCTGGGAGAAACCTCAGCTCCCCTGGCAGGGAAGGCCGGCAGAGGGGAGCAGCAGGAGCCTGGGGTGCTCCAGCCCTGACTCACTTCCACAGCACCAGCCATCGCTCCATGGTCCCAGCTCCTCTCCCTCCTGCTGCCCCATGGAACACCCTGCCTGCTCTCTCCAGCAGCGCCGGCCCCCTCAGCCCCCTAGGAGGGGGCTCTGGCTGCCCACGGTGCCCCAGCCCCATCCCCACCCATCCCACGCCTGCCCTGGCTCTGGTGCTCCAGCCACGGCTGCTCTCAGGGCTCTGGATCCCTCCCGATTGCTGAAGTCTCTTCCCTGATTTTCCCAAGGAGAGGCCTCACTGAGCACACACCCTGTCCTCTCCTCCTGGCTGAACCCAAGGGACAGGCAACACAGGTGCCACATTCCCACCTGGCACAGCAGAGGCGTCTCCCCTGTGGCCACCCTGGCTCCCCCAGTGCCCGAGAACTGGTGCCAGGGTCTGCCACCGGGAGCAACGAGGAGGGGGATGGTTCATCTAGGCTGGAGCTGGATGAAGCTGTGGGAAGAAATCCAAGGGATCTGGAGAGACCTCAGGCCTTGGGACGACTGGGTAAGGGTGCAACAGCACAGGAGAGCTCTCCTCTACCCTTCCAGCTGCAGGGAATGGGGAGGGGACAAACAGAGCCAGCAGGGCGATACCTGGCCCTGGTGTCACCAGTGGAATTCTGGAAAATTGGCTCACACAACACCAGGTGTCTGTGCCAGGTGCACAGAACACACCAGGAACGTCCCTGTACTCACCTGGGCACCACCTGGGCCATGGCACAGGGTGCAGAACCACCTGGCAGTGACACGAGGGTCAGGGACCTGTCACAAATCCATGGAGTGCCTGAGAACAGGAACACAGGAACTGGGGCTTCTCCCCCAGAAATGAGGTGGGATCAAGAGCCCGAGTGCAGGGCACCAACGCCTGGGGCGTGGGGAACAGACAGGAGGGGCTGGAAGAGTGGAGCTGGGAAACGGTGACAGCTGCCATGCTGGGAGCACATCAGGGTGTCCGGCAGAATGGGGTGACCATGAGCCCTGCAGGTGACACCGGGCTGGGCAGGAATCGGGGTCACCGTGAGCCCTGCAGGTGACACCGGGCTGGGCAGGAACACGGGACAGGAGTGGCCACGGAGGGCTCTGGGCAGGCTGGACCGATGGGCTGGGCTGTGACACCTGCAGCCCTGCACAGAAGGGGAAGAGGCTGGCATGCACTGGGAGCACGAGGAACAGTGCTGGGAAGGTTCAGGAGCAAAGCAGGTGGAGGAACTGGGAAATCACCAAAGCCAGGCTGATGGAGCTCTGCTGCACCCACACCCCCGGAAAATCAAACACCCTTCCCAGGTAAAAGGTTCTGTACAGACTGACCCAGAGTGGCACTACCAGAATCCCCCTCTGCCCCCACCTCAGCTCAACTGCTAACAGAGAAAACAGCACAAAAAATAACCAATTCCTTGGCTCAGAGGCTCTCAAGCCATCCAAATCTCCTGTTTAAACATACCTTGGTTTTTACTCATAGAAATATCTAAAACATGCCATTTTTTTTTTTCCTTTTGGTATTCTAGAAACCAGAAGTTGCCCATTTTTTGTTGCTTCAGGACAGTCTGTGGCTGTTCCTGCCAGGAGGAAGGCTGAGGAGGAGGAATTTGGGCACACAAGCACATACAACATTGGCAGAACACGGAGTCGACACACTGCGCTTGAAAGGGTCAGGCAGGAGCTTTTTTTCCCCAAATATATTGAACAGCATTTGCCCATTAACAAATAACCGATCAAAGGAGCTGCAGAACCTGAGGGTTCTTCCAGTGCTGCTCTGGACTTGGTTTGACTTTCACGCTTTGTACCCCGAGGCCGTGGCGATCGTCAGGAACAGAGGGAAGAGCATCCCGGGTTTCTCAGCATCCACATCCCACTGTTTCCAGCATTCAGTCCAAGCTCAAGTCATTTTCAAGCCATCAAAGCCACAGAACTTCCACCTCTTCTCCAGGCTGGCGCCAACCCCGCTCAGCTCCTGCCGGAACGTGTTCTGCAGCCGCATCATAAGAACCTCCACCTCGGCCGTGCAGATCTGCGGGAACACAAGGAGAACACGGCTGAAGGGAAGAGGGAAGCCCTGATTGCTGCTGATAACTCAGACTCCAGCAGTTAAATCGCTGACGGTCACCCAGGCTCTCCCTGAGCTGGTGGGGATGGTGCTGGGACCCCGGGAGCTGTGGGGCTGTCACACCTTGGGGTGCAGGACAAACGCTGGAGTCAGGGTACAGGGACTGGCTGGGTTTTAAACCTCCCAGGTATCAAGGCCACTGACAGGGAACACTTTTACCTCTATTTTAGTTTAACTCTCACATCCCTGACAGGGCAGGAGCTGCTCCAACAGAGCCAAGAGCCAAGACTGGGGTTGCACCACTGAGGAGACAGAGCCTGAGGTGAGGAGGGTGAGGTGAGCCACGCTCAGGGCTACAGACAACCCCTGAAGGGCTTTTCCATGGCTCCAAATCACCTTGGATCTCAATTTTTGTGGTCTCTGCTGCCCTTGGAGAGAATGATGGACAGGGAACAGGGAAAGAGATTCCCCTTCCTCTCCTGCTGGCAGCTTCAAGAAACCAGGTTGTACTTCCAAGTACTCCCCCTCCTCCCACCTCACCTCAGGCCCAAGAATCTGCTCAGGGTTAAAAATAACATCCCAAACTGATCTGAGCTCCTGCAAGAGTCCAGGAGGAGACAGAAGAGCTCAGAAGGAACACAAAGGACAGCAGGAACAGCCCTGAGTGTGAGTGAGCACGAGGAGACTGATGCCACAGCACAGGGGAAGGGTGGGCTCTGCACAGGGGTTCCCCCAAGCTGACTGCAGGAGCTCCCAGGAGCTCCCCTCTGCACTGTGAATACCAAGGAGGAAGTTCCAGAAGGCAGCTGGACGCTGTGATGGCAGTTTGATAGGAGCTCCAAACCAAAATAAAGGCAGCTGCTGGCCCCACAGACAAATTCCAAGCTAGGATGAGGAGATAATAAATCATCAACTCTGTCTTTATAAGGCTGGAGCGAGCCAGGCCAGGGGAGCCGCGTTTTCTTAGGAAAGGGTAAATTAAACACTTGGTTATAAACACAAGCAGATGGAAAAGCTCCAATCCCGAGACAGGACTCCCATGCTGGTGGGACCTCCTGTTCCTGGGGCTCTTTGAGGAAGAGAACGGGACAGGAGAGAATGAGATGCACTTCCTTCATACATCCAGAAACCTTTGCACAGCTGCTCCTGTTAACTCTGAAAAGGAGCACAAAGCCGGAGGGACACCGGAATTCTGCAGGGTACGGGAATTCTGCAGGGCATGGGAATTCTGCAGGGCACGGGAATGCTGCAGGGCATAGGAGCTCTGTGCTCTGCCCAGGGAAATACAGGAGCGTGGCTTCTCACTGTCCTTGGTGACCCCCACACCCAGGGCTCAACCCCTCCCTTTCCCCAGACCCCCGAAGCTCCAGAGCTTCTGTTCCTGCAACATCTCCCAAAAACCACCCCACTGCTGGAATCACAGGCAGCACAGGCCCAGGGAAGGGTGACAGGAGCAAAAAGACCCAAAAACTTCGCTCACAGACACCACGTGAGCGCTCAACTTAGAGAACACGCACAAACAGGGCAGAGGGTGTGAGGCATGCAGCGCACGAGGCCGCTGTTTGATCTTCTCCTTGGAGGTCATAAGGATAAGGAGAGTAAAGGGAAACTGCTCAAGGGCAACAAACTTCAAAAGAATAAACAAAAGTGCTTAGGAGATGGAGATTTTTCCCTGCCCAGGGCCGTGGTGGACTCCCCATCCCTGGAGGATTTAAGAGCCATGTGGGTGTGGTACCTGTGGATGTGGTTCTTGGGGATGTGGTACCTGGGGATGTGGTTGGTGGTGGAGCCCAAAGCTGGGCTGCTTTGGGCAGTCTGCTCTGGTGGGAGGTGTCCCTGCCCATGGTGGGGCATGGAACTGGATGGGCTCCCAGCACAAACCATCCTGTGACCCAAGACAGTTCAGCCCATCCCTCCTCCTCCTCCAGCAGATCCCTACAGGGAGCAGAGCCCAGCCCAGCCTGTACCCGCACCCACCTTGCTGTCCAGGCGCTGCAGGTAGGAGCAGATGTACTCAATGCTGGCTCCAAATGGATGCACATGCAGAAAGGTGGAAATTATCCCTGGGGGAAGGAACACCACAAAGGTCACAGCCAGGGGACAATGGCCAGCTGGGAACACCAGCCCCATGCCGCTGCACGTGTCACACGGTCACACCCTGACCCCAGCAGGGCTTGAGGCTTCCCTCAGTTCCAGGACTCCACCTCCCCTGGGATAACCCAGGGAACCAGGGGTGGGCTGGAGGAGTGCAAGGCCACCCCAAAGCACGGCCCCCCAGCTCAGGGCCCAGCAGAACTCACCCACTAAGAGAACTTCTCGCTCGGATTTCACAGGGCTCATGCTCAGCGTCTTCTCCGCTGGACACTCCTTCTCCTGGCTGCAGGCACAAACTCTGGACGTGCTGCTCTCCTGCAAGACAAACCCACGGGGCACGTTCCACACAGCCTGGCACAGCTGGCGCTGGCTTGGGCAGGCCCCACCGAGCGTGCAGAGGTGTTCTCCTGGTTTTCTGAGCCACTGCCTCCATCACTGTTCTCTCTGCTGTTTGTTTTCCAAAATGCTCCCAACAGAGCTCAGCTGTGCCCGTGCTGCTGGGTGCGATGCACCAAGTGAGATGAAAAGGCCACCAAGTTCAGCAGATGCCACCACACACCCTGCACCAGCTCTGCTCTCTGCCATGACCTCTGCTCCAGAAGGGCCTTGCTTTAAAACAACAAAATTCAAACCAGACCCTGGCCTTGCCACGACTAATTCAGCTGCAGAGGTTTATTTTTCAAATGCCCAAACTGAGACAAATGTGATTTATCAAGTGCCATGGGGCTGCATGGGATTTAGGATCAGACTGTCCCTGACTTGAGTTTGTGGTACTGAATTACAACAGAATTTGGCACAATTTGTTATCCCTGACATAAACACAACAACTCAAAGACGGCGGGTGCACTAAAAGCAGGACTTGCTTTGATTCCCTCGTTTCAGGCAGAATTCCAGTGGCCTGAGAGCTGTGGACAGCTATAATTGGGAACAGCTTCCAGTGACCAGTGAGATGGGCTGGAGGGAGGCAAGGGACCAAGATAGGACGGAGTGGTCCCCTGGGTTTGCTCAAATTCTTACACCAGTGCAGTTCTCAGCTGCACAGGGCTGAGGCTGAGCTTCCACTTTTGCTTCCAGAGGAGAAAGAGGAGCTCTGCCCTGGGGAAGCTGATCCAGGACTGCAGCCCGGCAGCTGCACTGCAAACCACAGCCTGCCCTGTCCTGGGGATCACAGAACCATGGAAGGGACCCCAAAGCCCAGCCCATTCCAGCTCGTGCCATGGGCAGGGACACCCTCCACCACCCCAGAGAAGCAGGGACACCCTCCACCACCCCAGAGAAGCAGGGACACCCTCCACCACCCCAGAGGGGCAGGGACACCCTCCACCACCCCAGAGGGGCAGCTCCTGCACTTACATTCCCCTGGCACTCAGCAGTATCTCCCTCCTTGTCCTCTTCATCTGCCATGGTCTGCTAAATGTGGCCAAAGAAAGGGAAGATTACTGATGATAATCTGTTATTTTTGTTTTGAAGCTCCTGCTCTGACGATTACTGGAATACACAAAGCCATTTTTAGTTAGTAAAAAGGCATTTACGGTCTTCCCTAGCTCCTGGCACAAAAAAGTGGGACTGAAGATGGAAAATGGGATAAACTCAGTATCTGGCTCTGTGGGCCAAGGGGGAAAGTGCTGCCTCATGCTTCCTGTGCCATTGTGTCTGTGCTACAGAGGAAAGGACCAGGCAAGTGTAGATTTGTGCCCTGATCCACAATCAAATCAGAGTGGATCACACCTGACAAGCAGCACTGTGGATTCCTGTTTGGAGTTCTGCAGGGATTTCTGTTTGGAATAAACCCAGCAAGCACAAAAACATTAAAACACAAAAACTTCCAGTTTTAAAATGTTTTATGGAGGGCAGACCAAAACGTGTTCCTAAACCAGAGCTGTAAATACCAGTGTCTGATAATTGAGATCTTTTTTCTTATCTTTTAAAGGCTCAGGTTGCAGAGAACCCCGTCCCAGCTGTGATGCCACTGTTCAGTGCCAGTTATATTTTATTTATACACTCGCTGAGATTGTCTCACAGGTACGTGCAGCAACAGCAGGTCCGTTACTGACAGACACCCTGCAATTGACAGGGGATTTGTCCTCACTTTCCAAGGACAACTGCTCTAAACCAGGGCTGGGCATTCTCACCAGGAGTGCAGAAGGACAGACGTCCTTCACCATGCTCCTGAGGGAGCACAAAGTCCAAGCACTGCACAAGGAAGACCTGGATGGGACCTACCTGCTCCTTCAGGTTTTCTAGCAATGTTTCTATTTTCAGTTTGTCTTCTTTCACTTTTTCCAACTCAGCTTCTCTCTTCTTGTACTCCTCTTGGACTTTCAGAAGATGCTGGAAGAGAAAAGGTAAATTCTTAAATTCTGCCTTCCACCAACTATTGTTCAGACTATAAAATTTAGGAGGGCTTTTCCATGAGGACCAGGCAGATCACACCCAGAACTGTTACGAGATGAAATATAAAACACGAAGGATCTACAGTGTGCCTTAGAAACGGCTTTGCCTGTTAGCACACAACAAAGCACGGCTGTGCAAACACGGGGCAGTAATTCCAGCCCCAGTGGAAGGGATTTCCCACTCCCTCACCCAGCTGGTTGTGGACAGACTTGGTGCTCTGGAAGTCCCAGCAAAGAGCACACAAGAAATCCTTTAACTGTGGATTGCTTCCCTGGGATTTACCAGCTCACACATAATCCCTGCTTTCAGTATTTTCTTTGGGTTTTTTTTAGCAACACTGGAAACAACAAAGCTGCTCCCCTCTGCCAGTTTGGATCCTGCGAAAACCCAGAGTGTTTTTCCACGTGTTTCTGTCGCCCATCCCAGCCCCGTTCCCCTGCAGCACGGCCCCAGCCATGGAAAATTCCAGGCCCACCTTCTGCATGCCCTGCAGAGCCTGCTGGAGGAGCTTCATCTGCTGCTCCTTGGTGGTGTCCTCGTCCCGGGAGGCCTTGCCCTGCTCCTGCTTGAGCAGCTCCACCTCGTTGCGGTAGGCGTCCAGCTGCCAGCGCAGGCTGTCGTTCTCCTCCTTGAGTGCCTCCACCTGCGACACCAGCACTGGGGACAGCACAGCCGTCAGACCCCCCCGAGCAGGACCGCCCTGGGTGCTCTCCCCACCCTGCACAGGGGCCCAGCAGCTCCTGGTTACAAACCCTGAGCACCCAAAGGAACGGCTGCCAGGATATCATGGGGCTGGAGCCCCTCTGGAGCCAGTCTGGGAGAGCTGGGGGGGCTCACCTGGAGAGGAGAAGCTCCAGGGAGAGTTCAGAGCCCCTGCCAGGGCCTAAAGGGGCTCCAGGGGAGCTGGAGAGGGACTGGGGACAAGGGCTGGAGGGACAGGACACAGGGAATGGTTTCCCAGTGCCAGAGGGCAGCGATGGATGAGATATTGGGAAGGAATTGTTCCCTGGGAGGGTGGGCAGGCCCTGGCACAGGGTGCCCGGAGAAGCTGTGGCTGCCCCTGGATCCCTGGCAGTGCCCAAGGCCAGGCTGGACGGGGCTGGGAGCAGCTGGGGACAGTGGGAGGTGTCCCTGCCCATGGCAGGGATGGCACTGGATCAGCTTTAAGGCCCCTTCCAACCCAGCCCATTCCATGATTCCATGACCTCTTTAGCAAATGAGCTCCTCTGGACAAAGAGCCCCTCTCAGTGTGAATGCAACGTTTAGGCTGGAAGGGGTAAAAAAAAGGGAGGGAAAGAACATCCCAGGAGTGCCCTGGAACGGGACAGGGTGAACCTCTGCACCTGTGATCACCTGCACAGGGCAGGGAGCTCCCAGCCCCTCCACATCCAGCCCCATGGATCCCAACCACTCACAGGAACAGCAGCTCAGACACTGCTGCGGGCTCCCCTGACTGGCAGGGAGCAGGGACAGACACTGCTGCAGACCCAGGCACCAGGAGCACACAGCGCCAGGTTACTGCACTGATTCTGCTCTGCCCGAGAGCACTTTGGGATACAAAACACTCAAAAGGGGACTCCTGGAAGAAACCGCTGAAGGGAAGCACTTTCTGAGCTGCAAAAAGGGATTTTACCTGACTCTTCTGTTTCTTTCATCTCTGCTGGATCTTCTATTTCCTCATCAGACATTTCCATCTCCTCCTCTCTCCGGATACCCATCAGCTCATCGTTGTGGATGTTACGGATTTCCTGGGGTTCACAAAGCAGAGGGGGTTTCAGTACAGATTTCGAGGAACAGGTTGGCTGGATGAAAAGTTGCTGAAATGTAGGTCTGCAAAACACAACTCCATGGCACCATTTAAAAACTGGCACAGAGTATGAGATCAAGGGCAATATCCAGCACAGGTCACTCTGTCAGTGCCCCTGGGATTTCTGACTCTTCCCTCTCCCTCCTGCTCTCATGACGAGGCAGCTCAGCCTCGCTGTGCAAGCCAAACTGGAGTCAGCCCCAATTCTCTGGAGCCAGAAGTCCCAACCTGAGCTGGGACAGAGCAAACCAAGCTAAGCTGCACTCCTGCATGTACAGGGACCTCAAGGTGACCCCAAGAGGCTGAGAGACCCTTTAGCCAGCATCTGATATCTACAATGAGATCAGAGACATTTTAAATTACACCTATAAATGTATCATACACCAGCAATGTTTTTATAAACATGTATTTGCCAAATCTGCCAATATATCTGTATATATATGTGTCAAAATCTGTACCACGAGGCTGCATCTTGTGGCTTCTACCCTCGTTTGAGGTAGTCCCTAAGCTGGGGGAGAGCAGCAGCCTGAGCCTGGCAGCTGAAGGGCTCCTGAAAGAGGCCTCACCAGTGTCAGCCTGTCCCACTGGGAGAACTTACCTTGGAACAAAAGGCAGCTCCAGCTGGAGAGAGAGCTCCCACCCCGGCCACAGCCACAGAAGGCAGGGAAGAACGGGAGCATAGGGTGGGGGCACAGTCTGAATCCCACTGCACTTGGCGTCTCAGGAGCAAAAGGAACCTTGGCTCCTCTCTTAGTTGCTACAAAGGTTTGGCTCAGTGGGACCTGGCAGGTCCCACAAGGGCAGTCTCGTGGGGACATCACAGCTGGAAACTTCCCAGGACAATGTGGGCATTTAGGGTGTTCCAGCATGGGGGAGGATCAACCCCCTGCTTGGCCCTGGCTGGGTATGACCCCGAGTCTTCTCAGGCTGCAGCTGTACAGGAAGGGGATGGACACCCCAGTCCATGGGGATCATAGGCCTGGACACCCCAATCCAAGAGGAACACGGGCCTGGACACCCCAGTCCATGGGGATCCCAGTTCATGGGAATGACAGGACTGGACACCCCAGTCCATGGGGATCCCAGTCCATGGGGATCATGGGCCTGGACACCCCAATCCCTGGGGATCCCAGGCCTGGACACCCCAATCCCTGGGGATCCCAGGCCTGCAGTGATCACGGATCACCAGTCTCTCAGCTTTGCCCAAATTCACTCTGGACGTTAAATAATCTTAAAGGTGAAAGACAATCCTGGCTTTGCTGGGATAGACTTGCTTCCCAGGTAAGGAACTCAGTATCGCAGACAAACCCAGAGCCACAGGAAGGTTTGCACTGGAGGTAGGGAATGTCATCCAAAGGGACCGGGACAGGGTGAAGCAGCGGGATCAAACCTCGTGAGCCTCAGCACGGCCAGGTGCAAGGTCCTGCACCCCCAGGGACAGCTGGGAGCACAGATGTCATCGCAGCCCCAGGACAGACAGCTCCCCACCCAACACCTTCACAGACACCCTTCCTTTACGTCAGCTTCCTTATTTCTGACATTCTGCCTGATTCCCTCACCTGATTTTATCAAGTCTTACGGGATTAAGAACAGGAAGAGCAGTGGGAGTGACAATTCTTCTTCCCTCAGCTCCTTCCTGACCACCACCTTTAAACCACACATTTCATCATGTCATCTCATGGGGTAAATACACAAACACTGAACATCCTCCCTCAAGCCTTCCAGGCTGTTCAGCTGCAATTATTTCCACCTCTCAAGGCAGAAATACCACATGATCAAACAGATTCTGATGACACTTAAGAGTTTGTTGTTGGTTTTTTTAAACATCTCTCTAGAAATCCTTCTTGATTTAATATTAAAACCAGCAGGAAAATCAGTATTTATTATCATCATTATGACTATTATTGTGCACAACTTCCTCAGCAGACAGGTCTCTGTGTATGTGACACAAATACCACGAGAAAATGTATTACCTGTACCACAAGAGCCTCCTGAGTGATTCCCACCTCACGCTGTGAAGGAAGGGGTTGTTATCCACACGAGCACCGTGCAAACTGAATATCAACATCCTGACAACCGAGAGACCGTGCTGGAGGATCTAACACAAGAAAAGATTACCAACCTCTGCTTGTTTGCACCACACGCTGATGTTCTTACGCTGAGCTTTCGTGAAATGGTCCCAAGCCTTTTGTTTGGAGGCAGAATGGTACACGGCCACTATCTGCTCGACTGGAGTAGCAAATCAGCAGCAAATCGGGCCCGAATAGCATCCAGAGAGGGCGAACAAGAGGAGTAAAGGAGTAAAAAAGTGCAATCAGGCAGGTGGTTTGGCTCCCCTTTCCTCCTAACATTGCGCTGTGCTGACGCTACGCTCGGGGAAGGGGCTCGGTGTCACCAGGCCCGTGCCAGAGGCTCACTGAGTCGGGACCAACTGGGAATGGGCTCTGCTCTCAGCTGGGTAAAAGGCAGCACACGTGGAAAAAAAGGCAGCACGGGTGCTGAAAAATATCCAGATAGGCTGTGCGAGGCTGGCTGGGAGTGCAAGGAGTTCAGAAGGGCAGGACTCACCTCTGAAATGGGCTGAGGAGCTACAAGCACGAGATCTGGCCCTGGGACAGTGCCACAGCCTGGGTGAGCTACAGGACATGGACCAGGATCAAGGCAAAGGCACCAGCCATCAGCTTCCCTCGGTCCTGAGATTTATTCCTCCTGCTTCTCTAGAAAATTCAGTGGATTTGGAACATACAAAGTGCTTCTCCTTGGCTGAGAGCTCACCCGCAGCACAAAGCACGTCTACCTGATTTTTATTATGTTTGTGCTGCAGTACCCATAATTGTCACAAAATAAACACATCTCCCTGCTCCTCAGAGTAACCCAGGAGTGGCTGAGACACCAATCTTGGCTTTGGAGAGTGGAGTTACACACTAGTCTCTATTACTACTTACTCTGCTCACTGTATGTCCCTCTGGACCGTGTGCCCGTAGTTTTTACCATTAACATAATTTAAAGAAAAAAAATAATTTAAAAAAATCAAGTAACATCTAAAATTATTAGACATGAAACCAAAAGTTAAGAACGTTCACAAGATAGGCAAGGAGAATTAGTACAATTGTGGAGAAGATACTCGTAAAGAAGTAAAAATATTCAGATTTATTAAAGCAAGGATGTGTAAGAGGCAATGAATGGTCTGAGGAACCGTTACAAATCACATCCCAGAATTAATACAGTCCATGCCTCTTCCTTGGTTTCCTGGTTTTACACAGGACTGGGATTTGAAAGGCCCAGGCTCTGCAGCAGGGTGTGGGAAGCACTCTGCTGCATCCTACCTTTGGCGAACAAATCCTGCACACTTGGCTGAGGCACCAGATTCCCAGGAACTTACCTTGTCTGTGCACAGGAGGGGTTGAAAAGATGACAGAACTAGTAACAGACGATAATTAAGAGGAAACAAATTCAGAATTCGTTCTCTCCTCCCCCCAGACGCGGACTCTTACTCCAGTAAAAAGCGCCACAAGGAGTTTTTGCCAGGTTAGCGACACGATTCTGAACCAGCCGCAGCTGCACAGAAGCGATGGCCGCTGCTTTTCCCAGAGCCCTTTTAGCAGGGCCTCTCCACACTTTAGAAATTAAGAGTCTTCCCTACACCAACATCCAGCGTGGAGACACTACTCACACTGCACCAGGATCCCTGAGAGAGCCAGCTTGAACTTCTCTTTGGCCTCTTCCATCTCCTTCTCGTGAGCGGCCTTCTCATTAACGAGCCGGCGGATGTGGCTGTTGGCCGACTGGATCATGGAGTAGAAGTTGTTGGCAGTTCTCCTGTTCACCTCCCCGCGCTCTATCCACGTCAGCAAGGTCTGGATGGCTTCCGAGAACTTGGTGTCATCTGCAGCGAGAAAGGACAGCTTCACACCACAGCTCTGGGGTGGCCTGGGCAGCTGTCAGGTCCTGTCCCTGGAGCTGAACTGCTCCTTCAGAGGTCAGCTTCCTTCAGGGGACTCATCACAGCTCCTGGGAGCAGGGAATGACCTGAACACATGGCTGTTCAGGGGAAGGCAAGCCTAGCACCAAGTTCAGGGAGCAAATCACCTGCTGAGATGCAGCAAGAGGAGCAACAAGCACTTACTGGATAACTTCATGGCTACTCAGGTAGAGTAGAAATTTCCTTTTGTGAAAGGAAATGTCCTCCAGCTCCAAAATCATCAGGTCACACACGAATCTCAGGCTTCCAAGAAGGTCTTACCCTAGTCCTTTCAGGTTTAACCAAAATTATCTGGAAGAAACTTGTGCTGGACAGTTTTGATTTGCACAGATTTGCTGCACTCAACAGGTTTGTTCAGCCTTGGGAAAATAAGATTTAGGGAAGACGTTCTCACTGTGTCCTGAGGAGGGCTACAAAGATGGAAACTCCTCTTTTACAAGAAAGTCATGTGGAAAGGATGAGAGGGAATGGCTGCTTCTGGGGACAACTTTTCACAGTGGCAGCATTGTCAAAGTCCTGGATTCCCCAACACCAGAGGCCTTCGCGACTGGGCCAGGCAGAGGGTTGGGCCATCTGGTCTAGACCATGATTTGCCAAGAAAGGTTGGGCCAGGTGAGCCTTCAGGTCCTCCCCATCCTGAGATTCTGTAAATATGGTTCAGTGCAGGGGTTTTTGACAAAAAGAAGGAAGATGGTAGGAGAGCCACAGAGTCTCAGCCCTGGAGAACACAGAGCTGTGCCTGCCCAGCCCCTCTCACCTTTGAGCTTCTCAGCCACCACGCTGCACTCGTGGTCGGAGTAGTGGACGACGGGGGGCGGCGAGGGCGGGCGGAAGCGCTCCTCAGCCAGGCGGCGCCGGTGCCGCTCCTCACGCGCCAGCATGCGCTGCTTGCACTCCCACTCGTACAGATCGTCCCGCGCCTGTGCGAAGTCTACGTGCAGCCGCCCCGTGTCCTTCTTGTCTGTGCTGGAGCCCAGCCGGATGCGGTAGCCTGGCGGGAACAAGGGCCGGTCAGGCAGGAGAGGGACTTCCCTGGGGCTTCCATGGCAGGAGGAGCCCAGAGGGTTCAGCCCCGATGAATAACAGGGAAAAAATCCTACTGAGCCAGTCTCACCAGCCAGATAAAACCCCACTGAGCCAAGCCCATCAGCCAAATAAAACCCCACTGAGCCAAGCACACCAGCTCAGCCAGCAAATTAGGGGCAACTGTCAATTTTTTTAGGCACTGTCTATGGAATTAGCTGGACACCGATCTGTGTAAGATGGGGACAGACTCTGTACCTCAGCCTAATGTTTTGTTTTCAGGTGACAAAGCATCACTGCCTTTCCTCTCAGGAGCCGTTTTCATGTATTTAAGTAGAAATGCAGTGGCAGCAGAAGGCAGACTGATACAGCATCAGAGAAATCTGCCCCAAATCCTTTTGTTCTGTCTATAAAGGCACCACCACACTTCTGTCCCAGAACTTTATGCTTCCCCCTGAGCCAAACACACCCACCAGACAGGTAAAGCGCCTTGTCCACCATGAACTCCTCAGCAAAGCGGATATGGCAGAAGTTCTTCTTGCTCTTGCGGATCGCTATGACCTCCCCACACTGCTCAAACACCTCCATGATAATCTGCTCCGTCCCGTTCTCCGGCAGGCCTCCAACAAACACCGTCTTGCACCCTGGGGGCCTCTCTCTCGTGGCCGGAGGGGGAAGATCTGAAGAGAGAAAGCAGAGCAGGTCAGGTTTTGGGTTGCCAGCACACATTCCTTCCACCTGCTCCTCTATCCTGAGAGCTGACCTTCCTGGCTTCCTCTGAACACTCACATTTAGGGAGTGGATCCACAGCACTGCTGAGGTGCTAGATAAAAATAAGCACATTCACCAGAGTGATTCCAAACAAAATATCTTGGGAGCCCGGAGCCCTCCAAACACTCCCAGGTGTAAGAGATTCATCTCAAAAAACACAAGCAGCACTCGGAGCTCCCAGCTTTAGCATTGGAGGTGCTACAAACTCACAACTTAAATACATAAATAACACATAAAAAACATATTCAGGGGATTCTCTGCTGAGATATCTGCACATACTCCAGACTTGTGTGCTTGAGCTACACCTCACTCTACACACGAGAATCAAACTTCAAATACCCAGCGGCTGGAACAGTCTCTTCCCCAGTCCTTATCAATCCAGCAACTGAAAGGGCTATTTCTGGAAATGGCAAACACGGGTGACAAGAACAGGCTTTTCCCGTTGCTGTATCACCTTCTCGCCACCCGTGAGTCACAGGAATGGCCCCTTCTCATGCACACCTGGGGTTTGCACAAACATAAACGCAGGGACACTCCTGTGTGGACAGAGCACATGCAGACACTCACGCGGGTTGGGTGGGAAGAGCGTGCAGCTCTTGCAGTGGATGATCTCCTTGACAGCCGGCATGTCCGGAGGGATGGGAGGCGGGACGATCCCCAGACCTGGCATCATGGGGTTGATCGGAGGGATCCCAGTCATCATTCCAAGAGCAGGATCAAAATCTGAATGGGGGCGAGAAGAAGGGAGTCAGGTGGGGGGTACAGTCATACAGTGACTGTGAGGTCTGACAGGGGAATGCTCCCACATGCGCCGGTGAAAACTGGGAACGTGACAACATCAAACTTTGGATCTGTGCCCTTAAAATGATGTTTTAAAACTATTTCGCTGCTGATTGCCACAGTCAGGTAACTTTTCTCTGTTAAAATAAACTACTTCCTCCTCTCCCCTGCAGACACTGGCTCCCATCTAGCGTCAAACCCTTCCCTGTATCCCACTTAAATACAGCTCAGCTCTGTTCCTGCAGGAGCTCTTTCATCCAGCACAAGATGACTCAGCCACGCACAAGTATTTCTGACTACAAGGTGGTCATTATTTCTGCAGCAGAATACTCCATTTATATCTGCCATATCCATTTTGCTGTCCTGATGCTTCCTTCTTCATCTTCCTCCCATCCTTCCTTGTAAGCCACTGCAGTTTAGTTTAGAGTAACCAATTCCTGGATAGCGCTGGTTTCCTGACCTCTGTGTGGCACCCTCCTCCTCCAGCTCTGCCGCAGGATATCTAGAGGTCCCCCACAATAACTATTATTTGCATTAAAAAACATGTATTCTCATTTCCTCTCAATCCAGGTCTCTAAATAAACGCCTTGCAGAATTAATGCATTCCAAACACAGCTCAGTTTGTACGCGGTGGGTGTTCACCCAGCTGAGCTCCCCGAGAGCCGTGCGAGGGGCTCGGCTCACCGGGCAGGAGGGGCTGTCCTGTCATGCCCATGGGAGCCATGCCCAGGTTGTTCATGGCGGTGGCCCAGGCGCTCGGGTCGGACATTGGCAATCCCATCGGAATGGAGTCCAGGCTCAGATTTCTGCCACCATCTGTTGAGAGGAACATAAAAGTGATTAAGGGCTTAGAGCAGATCCCAGCTCTGCCCAGAGAGGCTCTGCAGTGTCAGCACCCAAAACAAGAGCCAGATGGGAAAAAACAACCAGTGCCATCCCTCTGGAGCAGTTGGGACCTGGAAAATACCTCAAAGCACCTCAGTTATGGTGGATCCACTGCAATCAACAGCTCTAAAGGAAAAGGAGACGTGAGAGGGACAGGAGTCAAAAGGCTCAGCTCCACACTCCCAGTGGAGCTCCTGCGCTCTGCCAGCTCATCAAAACCACCATTAAACTGTGCTGAAAAGTCCCTGATCCTCCTTCAAGGATTCTTCTCTCCACGGACCTTCTCTCTCTCCAACTGCATTTCAGCCTCTCTTTCTGCAGCCCTGAGCTTTGCACATCCCCTTCCTTCTGCCTCCGGTGCAGCCTCATCCTTACCCTCTGCACCTGGAATCTCCCTGCGGGGATGTTGCTGGACCCACTCCCACAGCCTGCTCTGGACACGCTGTGACACCTCCCCTCCAGGGCACGAGCAGGTGCCACATGTCCCCAGCCACACTGGTGGCACTGCAGTTTTCAGCCACAGTATCATCTGCAAAGATATTATTCTGCATTCCCTTTTTTCCCAGTCCTCTGTGAGGAATCCTGCAGCTGGCATCTTGGAAGTTTTCTTTGTAAGACTCCTTGATCTGACATTTCAACATCATCGGTTCATTTAACACTTTGTTTTTATGACACTATCTTAAATGTGAATGTCTCCAGTCATTCAGCCTGATCTGCCTTATCTTGCTTTTAATGATGGTCACGATTTTAATCTCGAGATTCCATCCAATTACGAAAATAAATCTATTGGGACAGGCGCAGAGAATCACGGAAGGGTTTGGGTTGGGTGGGACATGAAAAATCATCCCATTCCAGTGCTCCAAGCTCCACCCAGCCTGGCCTTGGGCACTGCCAGGATGGAGCAGCCACAGCTCCCCGTGCCCACAGCCCAGCCCAGCAGCTGGATCCAGGCCACTCTTCATGGATCCCTCAACAGAGCTGGTGCCCAGCCCACCTGGGGGAACGCTGCTCCTCTTCCTCTTTGCCGGGTCACTCCCATCCTCAGCCGGGCTGTCCGGCAGCTGCGGGCCAGCGGCGCTGCCCAGCCCCAGCAACTCTGCCCTGGCAGGGTCTAAGGACAGATGGTTCAGACCTGAAGGGAAAACCACACTTAGAGACTTCACTTAAACCGGTTGGTGACGCTTCTGGATCACAGCAGTGAGAGAAATGCCCAGTTTCGGGCACAGGCAGCACTCCAGGCCCTGAAGGAATCCTGAATCCTGCTTATGGGAAAAAACAAATCTTTTTTGTGGATCCACACAAAGCAATAAAAACAACCACATTTCTGAGGCACTCTGTGCTCCTGGGGGAATCAGCAGAACTACAGAGCAGCAACAACGACAATTATCCCATCCCAAGGCACTGAAGGGCCGAGGCATTCCTACCAAACCTTCCTCCAGACACTCTGCACCGTTGTGATTCCTGTTCCAGAGGCTTCCACTTCCAAGAACTTAATAAACATGGCTGCTGGGCCCGGCTGTAAATAGCCAAGTGGACACAGGGAGCCTGGAGGGCTCCTCTCCCAGCCACTGAAAGGTGAGAACGCAAGGAGCAGCCAAAAACACAAGGACTATTCAGCTGGCAACAACAATAGTCACGGCTGGCTATGCAGGATGCCTACAATGCTGGGTCTTAAATATTCCAAAGTCAAAATATCATGGGGGTCATGAGGGCTCAGGAAAACAAATCTGAATGCAGCAGGTTAAAAATAGAGAGGTCGTGCACAGGGAAGACAGCGGGAGAAAGGAAAAGGAGCAGTTCTGAGTTTACACTGATATTATCCATGTGATAGAAAAGGTAAAACTGAACTGGAACAAGCATTCTCCCACACTTGGGAACAGGGAAGGATGGAGAGAAGCATCGGTAGAGCCGGACACTGGTGTCACTAGGATGGACAGACACCCTGCTCTGGCTGAAGACAACGCTGTGGAGACACCTGACACTGACCAGCACCTGAATGCCAATGGACACTGCTCCGGCCACTGCTTCCCAACCCAGCGGGGAACACAGAAAACAGAAGCTGGTGAGATCCTGAACCATCCATGCTTCCCTTTGCAGGCACAGGCTGGAAAGGAGCAGCTCCTTCCCAGCAAATGCATCTTCTGGGCAGTGCTGGAGAGGACTCTCTCTTGGTGCCACTCACACCAGAGGTCCTGGAAGCTCCTCCAACAAGGATCCCAAGACCTACTTCTACAGGCACCCTGCCCTGTTTGCTCCAGGCTGCTGCCAATGGACAGAGCTTTGCCTACAGAAACCAAACACAGCTCGGGATCTCGGGGAGGGCTGTGGGGAGCAGAGACAATGTCCCAGTGTGTCCGCAGGACCAGCTGGCAGCCAGAAATAAAGCAGCCATCAGCTGAAAGGCTCTGCTGGAGGCACCCGTGTGACTCGGAGCCTTGTCCTCAGGGCTCCCCAAAACAGGGCCAGCTACCATCCACCAGAACCTAACAACAAACATGGAGCAGCAAAACTCCTTGGGGAAGCTTTGCTCTCACCTCACCAGGATGGAGAAAGAGCAAAAGCCCCAGGACAGCACAGGGCAGTGTGGAAAGCGATGGAAGCAGTAAGAAGGGGACCTTGCTTGCTGCTCTCCTGCAGCATGGAGTTTGCTCCAAAAATTAAAATAAGCCAGACAGAAGATTCCCAACACGCTCTGGCGTAAGAGACCCCTCACTATGCCAGAGTTGCCACCCTAGACAGGATAAATGCCATGGACAGCAGCCTACCTCCAGACCCGCCTGCCTCTCCTGTCACCTCAGCAAGCAGCAGAGCTCCAGCCACACCCCACTGGAGACACAGAACGGGCTCAGAAGAAAGCTGAAGCTGCAGAAAATCCTCTCTCCTGGGCAGAGCGGGATGAAAGCTGACAGGCTCAGCCAGCACAGCCAGGAGACACGAACAGGAGCATCTCTGTCCTTTGTGCCAGCCAGAATGAAGTGTCCTTGGCCATTCCAGCTGCTCTGCTCAGGAGGCAGGGGACCAGCACAGCAGCAAACCACAGGGGTTTGCTCAGTATTCCTGCAGTGAGCCAGCCTGGAAAGGTCAAAAATCAGATTTCTGCATTTCCTGGGAAATGCTACACAGAAGGTAAGGGGGAAGGAGAAAATTTGTGTTTCCAGCAAGTGTCAGAACCGGTGCCAGCACTCCCAGAGCCATACGTGGCACAGGTGTACGTGTGCCCTTCATCTCCCCGCTCCCATTTCCAGGCATTTTTAGAAGAGTCAATTTTTAAGAGTGAGACATGAGGCACTGCTGTAATGCAGTGACTAAATATTTAAAAATAAAAACTTGGGCTAGAAGATTCCTTAGCAGAAAAACGGATCAGCAAAAGAAGGGGGGATGCTCAAAACTGAGCCGAAGGCGACTCTGAGCAAGGCCTCTCCCACAGCACAGCGGGTCACCGTGGGAGGTTTCCCCTCTGGAAACAGGGGCTGAGGTGTTCCTGGAGGGAAGAGCCCACAGCTTCCCACCGGCCCCAGCAGCACCGACAATGCAGAGCCCCCATCCCACCGGGCTGGGATCAATCCAGGTCCATGCTGGGGCTAAATACGGCTGCAGCTCTCACAGCACAGCTTCAGAGAGGGGCTGGGAGGAGAGATCTCAATGTTCCAGGCATAAATCAAGGGGAGGGAACCCATCCTCACCGGGTGCCATGCCAGACACGGCACAGGACTTGGTTTTCCAGTGCTGCTAACAGAGCTTGGCCATTTGTCTTAATGACCAGGGGGAAAATAAACCCCAAAGAGGCCCTGAGGTGAACAGAAGAGCCTGTTTTAAGATCAGTCCCATTACCAAGAGCTGGAAACACTGGAAATCACAACCAAAACACGGGATTGTGCAGCTCCTGTGCAACACTCCTGGCACCACTCAGGAACAACACAGCACCCACAGGGCTGCCACCTTGGGATTTGGGCAAAAATGCTCCCTGCTGGGTCCAGGAATGTTCAGCTCAGTGGTGGCACAGGCTCTGCCACAAGGCTGGCACTGCCCTGGAGCCACGCTCTGACTGCAGCCTCGCTCTGCTCAGGCAATGGAACACTTTTACTGCCATCCAACCAGGTAATAACAGCAGGAACATAAACCTCTGCGCCAAAACCCAAATTACAACCATTACCAGGTACCCTGACACCGTCACACACCTAAAAGACTTTCAGTTATACACTCAAAAGGCCTGTGCAGGCTGGGGCTTGTATGGTTGTATTTTGGGGTGTCCTGGAACCCTCTCAACTACTCTGGGTCACGCTTTGGGGTGCCCCAGGTCCCTCTGAGCCCCTCAGGTGACACTTTGGAGTCCCCTGGGCTCCTCTGAACACATATTAGACTTCTCTTACTGAGCATCAGGGGAACTCCAGAAATGGGCTGACACAGGCTTTACTATAAATATGGATTAACTTTTGCCAACACTGGCAAATATAGGAAATAAGCAGTGCTCAGTCTGAGCAGGGTGCCTGTGGTTTCGGGAATAAACTGGATTCCGGGATACACTGTGCCATTGGTCACACAGCGCTGGTTTCAAGCCCTCAAGAAACGCCCTTTAGAAGCCACCAAAGTACATCTGCAGCAATCGATGAGAATACAAGAGAAAAGAGAGCAGCAGAGAAGGGAGAGCAGAGGGGTGCCAAAGCTTTGAAGTTACATTTTGATCTCAATCACTTCCTTTCGGAAACTAATTCCCAGGTTCAAAAACTACTCCTGGGCTCGTGAGTGTTCCTTGACCGCACTCTTGGCTTAATTATCCCTGCTAGAGCTTCATGATCACCAGTGTGAGCCGGGAGCTGGCCAGGCACGCTGATGAGAGCAGCACCACAATTGTGACAGTGACTCGTGTCAGCTGCAGATAATCCTGCCAGGCAGCAGGAGCCACGCAGGGAACCCCGGAACCGCCCCCGCATTACCTGCGAGCGGCACGAGGAACATGGCGAGGTGCTCATCGCAGGGCAGGAGCTCAGCCAGCTCTCCCGCTGCTCCCAGCTCGGCTTTTTGCGTGAAAATCCGAGTGCCAGGCAGAGCTCCCTTGCTCAGCTCCCGGCACAACGGGAAAGCTGGGACCTAGTGACAGCAGAGCTGCCCTGGGGCAGGCAGGACAGCCCGTGAGAGCCCGGGCGGGCCCAGAGCTGGCACCCGGCAGCCCCAGGTGTCGCCATCCATCTCCTGTGACTGACACCCATAGGCACAGTCCAGGATGCAGGGACAGAGGCAGATGAGCAGGTGGGGAGGCAACTAACAGCCAGAGCATCTGAATTTGCCAGGGATTTCATACATCACTGCTCTAAGCACTGGCACACAGCTCAGTAAACCCTGTTTGCATGCCCAAGATTAGTGGCCTTTGCACTGAAAGATTAATTCCTGGTAATCCTTGATGGTAAGAGGCATACTGCTTGCTTTCCTTGACTCTGGAAGCTTGTACTTGAAAGAAATATATTAATTTCAGGCAGCTAATTATTCTAGCAGGGCACTATAAAACCAAGAGATACAAAGAGCCCTTTTCTCCTTTGTGCCCGAGAATGCAGCAGACAGTAACCCCAGTCAGGGTCACCAAGCTGCAGAATTTCCACAAAAATAGAGAGATTTGACCAAGTCCTGTTTGAGCCACCTCAGAACAATACTCAACAGCTCCTATTTTCAGAGATACCTTTTTGAAAAGCTATGAGAAGAAAACTGATGGGTTTTCAGGACTAACTACACAGAGCTACTGTGTAGCAGAAAAAAAAAGGGGGGAAGAAGAAAAAAAAAGGGAAAAAACAAGGAAAGGCACAAAGAAAATTCCAGCAGAGCCAGCAAGCAGGATCATCAGAAAATCCCAGCACAAAAGCCTGGACTGATGGACAAGAGAAGCCTTGTGGAAAGCCAGCACCAGCGTGAGGAACTGCTGGCTGAGAGTGGAGCAGCTGGGCGGGGTGGACGCACTGGAACTGGAATAATGTCAGCAGAAAAGTTGGGGATTAAGGGAGAAATCTCACACCATCTTTGGAAGGTACACAGAATACCTCAGTGGCAACACCTGATCTTTGAAATGACTCGATGATTGAACCTCATCCCTGCTACCAGCTCCAAACACATGACCTTCAGCAGAGAAACCTGACCTTAGCCCAGCTCCCACACAGCTTTCAACAACTCTGCTCAAGGGGCTTCTTAATGAGATCCTCAAAATTCCTCAAATAAGCCTTGAAGAAACAGAGAACCCAACCACTTGGCTTCCAGCACAGGGAAGAGCAGGGCTGGAGCAGGAGGGGACACAAGCTGGAGGAGCAAACTCCTACCCCAGGTCACCTCCATGCTCTCCCACGGCTCTGCTGCAAAAAATGGAAAATAACAGGAAAATATGGAAAAAACAATGCCTAATTCATGTAGCTACAGGAGAGGTAGGAATGGTGCAGACTAATGAGGAGCTTATCCAAGGATTAATGTTTGTGTAACGCACACGTGGCACTAAGGAACAAAAACATCTCCACGCAGCATGACCTGGATGTACGTCACTGCTAACAGCACCCAGCACCAAAATGGGAGGAAAATAAGAAAGTGAGAAGCACATAAACTAGAGAAGCTCGATATAAATGCTCAAGGAACCCAACAAACGCGTGCGTGTGCATGCGTGAGCTGCAGGCCAGGGCTGTGGGAGAGCTGCAGCCCACTGCAGCTGTGGGCACAGGCACGAGCGCCCCAAAGCTCCCGGTGCTGCCCACGGGCCATCTGCTGCGGCACCAGGGTTCCGGCACAGCTCAGCCCGGGGATCCAGCACAGCACAGCCTGGGGATCCAGCACGGCCCCCGGGGATCCGGCACAGCTCAGCCCGGGGATCTGGCACAGCTCAGCCCGAAGATCCGGCACAGCTCAGCCCGAAGATCCGGCACAGCCCCCGGGGATCCGGCACAGCCCGGGGATCTGGCATAGCCCAGGGATCTGGCACAGCCCCCGGGCATCCTGCGGCACCGGGGATCCTGTGCAGCCCAGGGATCCGGCACAGCCCGGGGATCTGGCATAGCCCAGGGATCTGGCACAGCCCCCGGGCATCCTGCGGCACCGGGGATCCTGTGCAGCCCAGGGATCCGGCACAGCCCGGGGATCCGGCACAGCCCAGCCACACGTGTGAGCCCCGGCAGAGAGCCAGAGCACAGCCAGGTACATCCGACCCCGGGGGAAGCCACCGCCACCTTCACCCCCCACCCCTTCTGCAAACCACTCGCTCCTGGGCCATCAGAATAATTCCTTTACGTGCAACTGATTTCTCCTTGTGCCACTCTCGCAGGATCATCGGGATTGAAGGAGACCTTCGAGATCATCCAGACCCACCGGCACCACCACCATAACTCCTAAAACACATCCCCGGGTGCCCCTTGAACCCGCCTGAGCAGTTTAGCTTCTGGGGCTCCACACCTTTCCCTGGGCCCTCTCCATCCTTTCCGGGATGATTTTAATGTCTTTTTCGAAGTGATTTTAGCTACCACTGAACCCAAACAGTGGCCCAGACACTTCCTACATGGAATACACCTTCCCAAACTGCCTCCCCACCACCCCGACGGAGCCGGAGCTCTGAGGATGTCCCCGCAGTCCTCCCGAAGTCCCGACGGCTCTCACGAGGTTGTTCAGGACTCCGCCGCAGGTTCGACCCGGCCGGAGCCGCGGAGGAGGCCGGTCCTGCCCAGCGAGCCCCGCCGCGGGCCGGGCAGCGGCCCGGAGGGCGATGGAGAGCGGGGCGGCCCCTCTGCACGCCCGGGCCCCGGCAGGGGAGCGCTCCGGGCCC
>VYZT01037715.1:25140-44327 GCA_013400735.1 Pomatostomus ruficeps | reverse complement strand
CGCGAACACCCACCGGGAACATCCCACCGGGAACTCCCACAGGCACCGGGAACATCCCACCCGGACCATCCCACCGGTACCAGCCACACTCCACCGGGATCATCCCACCGGGACCGGGAACATCCCATGGGGACCAGCCAAACCCCACCTGGACCGGGAACATCCCACCCGGACCATCCCACTCGGACCGGGAACACCCACGGGGAACATCCCACTGGGACAGGCCACAGTCCACCCGCACGGCGCCACCCAGCCTGGACCGGGAACATCCCACCGGGAACACCCACCGGCACCAGGAACACCCACTGGGACCAGAAACATCCCACCGGGACCGACCACATCCCACCGGGACCGACCACATCCCACCGGGACCATCCCACTGGACTGGGACAGGGCCGACCCCGCAGCTGTCGCCCTCCTTCCCCCGCCCCGGTTCTGTGTTCGCCCTCCGCGGCCGCTGCTGCTCCCCGGCCCCGGGCAGAGCCGACCCCGGATTCCCCCGGTAGCGGAGCAGAGACCAGCCCGGCACAGAGGCGTTTATTGAGCGCAGGGCAGCGGCGGGGCAGGCGCGCTCCACCCCTCCCGGCTCCCGGCGGGGTGGGATGAGCCCATCCCCGCTCCCTCCCTGAGCTCCCCGGTCCAGCCGCTCCCGCGGGAGGTACTCGGTGCCGCGGTCACCGCGGGCTGGAGGGGGACAGCGGAAGGGCTCTCTGGGAAGGAGGATGGGAGCAGGCATGGCCTCACAAGGAGCGGCTGCTACTCCGGGTTATCCCAGCAGGATCTGGAGGTGCATCCCGCCATGGAGCCCCAGCTGTGCCAGCCTGTGAGCCCCCCCCAGCCCATGGCGAGAGAGGAGAGGGGTCAGTGCCAGGGCGAGATGCCCACAAAGGGACGCTCCACTGCAGGAGGAGCTCTGGCTCCAGCTGCACCGCGTCCCCCACTAGCAGTGCCACAGAATCCCAGAATGGTTTGGATTGGAAGGGACCTGAAAGCCCATCCCGTTCCAACCTCTGTCATGGGCACCTCCCACTGTCCCAGGCTGCTCCCAACCCCGTCCAGCCTCGCCTTGGGCACTGCCAGGGATCCAGGGGCAGCCACAGCTGCTCTGGGCACCCTGTGCCAGGGCCTGCCCACCCTCCCAGGGAATGATTCCTTCCCAATATCCCATCCAACTCTGGCAGCTGGAAGCCATTCCCCCTGTCCCGTCACTCCAGACTCTTGTTCAAAGTCCACACACTGCATCTCTCCTGTGGGCTCCCTTCTGGTACTGGAGGTGTCCCCTCTCCCATCCCAGCCGCTGCTCTGTGTCCATGGCGCTGAGGAGGCTGCCTGAGCCACGATCCAGCACAGGCAGTGATCCTGCACAGCCGGGGATCCTGCACAGCCGGGGATCCTGCACAGCCGGGGATCCTGCACAGCCAGGGATCCTGCACAGCTGGGGCTGCCGCTCCTCGCGCTGATCCACACCTGCAGCTGATCCACTTCAGTGCCTGGGCTCATGCAGCAGAGGCGCCGGTCAGAAAGGTCGGGAAGCAGCACACGGCCGTGTCCCAAGTATCCCTGTTCCTGCTGGGAGCTGCTGAGGAAGGTGCTGGAGGGAGGCAGGGGCTCAGAGAGGATGAGGACGATCGAAGTCATAGCCGGCAGAGCTCAGGCGACACCGAGAGCAGGCAGCAGATCCTCGGTGCGGGGAGATGATGGGCTGAGCCTAGAGCTGAGTCAGGCTGCACCCACCCACCGCAGCCCACAGAGCCAGACTGCTCGGGGCAGCCTCCCCTGGGCTCAGTGCAGCTGGCACAGCCAGGAGCAGTGGCTGCCCTGGGGTACCCGGTCCCAGGCCTTTCCCAGGCACAGGGGATGCCACAGACGGCCCTTTGCTTTGGGGTCTTTTAAAGACACTTTCATTTTTGCCTTTTTCTCTAGGATGGGAAGGCCTCAGCTCCATGGCAAGTTCTGGATGTGAGCAGACACAGCCCTGAGCCTTCGTGTGTGCCGGGGGCAAGGACAGAGCTGGCACCAGCTGCTGTTTCATGCAGAGCACCCTCATTTTCAGGACTGGGTACATTTTTAGCAAATAAACCTGTTTTGAGGGAAGTTTTCTTGCTGTGTGGATGAAATGAAAATGATTTTATGAGAAGCAATTAAATATTATCATAGCCTGTGGCAGGGGCAGCCATCTGGCCACTGGGGCAGAAGGGGGGCTCCCATGGGGACAGCGGGTGTGCAGGGACCCTTCTGGTCCCCAATCCTGGGTGGGACACAGCAGCTCTGCTTCGTGGGGAGCTCTGGGGCAGCCGATCCTCCCTCTCCTTTTTCAGCCAGTTATTCATTGACTCATTTTACAGCCTGGGTAAACAGTGACACAGAGCCAAGGATGCCCCCCTGCCCTGGGGCTGCCCCCTGGCCGGGGTCACACCAGCCCCCCCACAGCCATGGCCACTGCCAAGCCCTCTGCATCCCCCATCCCCAAACCCACCCCCGTCACCCCTGCTTCATGTGGGCACAGCCCCCAGCAGGGATGGCCCTGTGTAGGATTGAGAGGTGGGTCTGGGAAGGAAGTGGGAGCACCTGTGGTCCAGGAGAGCTTGGGGATGTCCCTACCGAGGGGATGGAGCCCTCCCTGTACCCACAGCTGGCCCAGGAGCAGGGGGATTGCTGCCCACGGAGCCAGCGCTGCAGACAGAGGGAAGGGCAGGAGGTGCACACCTGGCAGGGGCAGCCGGGCAGTGATGGGTGAAGGATCTTTGCCTGTGGGGCGAGTGGGAGAGCCTGGTCCAGGAGACACGAGGCTGCTCCAGCAGAGGCTCTCCAGGGAAAACCTGCAAAGCAGGGCTGGGGCGAAGGCGGCTGTGCTGCGGGTTGTGGGGCAGCGGGCAGGCTGCAATCCGGCCATGAGGACGGCTGGGAATTACCATCCAGATCGGTCCCAGCCATCTGTGATCTCCTTCACAGCTGGCAGGCCCCAGGCTCGTGGTCACAACGCAGGAGGGGAGCTGGGAAGCTGGAGACAGCCGCTCCTTACCCAGTCAGTCCTGGAGCTCCAGGCAGGACACGGCGGGAAGAGCCTTGGTGTCCCTGCCAGGGAAACAGCGGCCATCGCCCAGGCGGAGCAGGACCCTCCTCTTCACACCTGCAGCCAGCTGGGAGAGCTGGAGCTGCACATCCCTCTGCCAGCAGGAGTAGAGCAGCGGGTCCAGGAGGGAGTTGCCCAGCCCCAGCAGCCAGAGGAAGTTCTCAATGACCTTGTAGGGGAAACACTCGGGGCAGACCATCTGCACGACACTGGCGATAAAGAAGGGCAGCCAGGAGAGGGTGAAGCACCCAATGAGCATGGCCACTGTGCGCATGGCCTTCATGTCACTGGTGGCACGGGGTGGGGGACAGCCGCCCCCCAGCCCCGCGTGCTCCACCTCCTGGATGTGCTGCACGTGCACCGAGGCGATTTTCAGCATGTCACAGTAGAGGTAGAGGAAGAGGAAGAGTGCGGGGAAGAAGCCGAGGCAGAACATGGTGAGCAGATAGGAAGGCTGGAAGACATTGAAGAAGGAGCACTTCCAGTGGGTGGAGATCTTCTGGAAACGCGGGATGAGGACCGGGAGGAAGCCAACGATGGCAGAAACCAGCCAGAGCGCCACCAAGCACACCCCGACCCGCAGGCCTGTCACCAGCTGGAAATAGTGGAATGGCTTCCGGATTGCCAGGTGCCTGTCACATGCGACCAGGATCAGGGACAGGATGGAGGCAGCAGAGGAGGAAGTCACAAAAGCCATTCTCAGGACGCAAAAGTTCTGGGAAGGGCAAAAGGTCTGGGAAAGCTCATCCCTGGCCAGGCCCATGACTGTGAAGCCAACCATGGCATCCGCCAAGGCGAGATTGAGGACAAAACAGAGCCCCTTGGAGCCGCTCTTCTGGATGTGGCAGAGGAGGACGATGGCCACCAGCATGTTGGCAGCGATGATGAGTGAGGCCAGCACAGCCAGGATGGCTCCCAGGGCCCAGCTGGCCGTGGCTGTCTCCTCTGTGACACAGCACCGGCATGGGGGCTCCCCAACGTGGTTCTCACACATCGTTCTCCTGGTGCCTCTCAGCAGGTGCAACTCAGCAGCAGGGGCAGCCCTCGGTCTCTGGGGAGAAGCAGGAGCCTGGGGAGCAGCAGGAACCCAGGGAGCAGCAGGAGCCTGGGCAGCAGCAGGAACCCGGGGAGCAGAAGGAACCTGGGGAGCTGCAGGAGCCTGGGGAGCAGCCCTCGCTCTCCAGGGAGCAGCAGGAACCTGGGGAGCTGCAGGAGCCCAAGGATCAGGGGTGTCTCTCAGGGAAGCACAGCCCTGCCAGCAGCTGCCCAGAGAAGGGACTGCCGGACTCGCGGCACCCGCTGTGCCCACGGAGGTCCCTCCCCTCCAGCCCCGTTTCCAGACAACCCTGGAGAGGGGCTGAGCAGGGAGCACCTGGCAGGAAGCTGCCACGGTGGCACACGGGGCGGTGGCCGTCCCCCCCATGGTGGCACCAGGGGCTGGCGCAGAGCTGTGCCTGCTCAGACACAGGGGCTGGGAATGGGGACAAGCACAGAGTCCCCAATGTCCACCACAGCTCGTGGGGCTCCTGGGGGTCACAGCCAGACCTGGGACAGCTCCTGAAGGAGCTTGGGCCAAGGGAACAGCGCTGACACCGTGCTGGAGCAGCAGCTGTGAAGGCGACCTGGTTACCATGGGGAAAGCACTGACAAGGGATGTGTGCTCAGATACAGATGGAGGAACATCTGCCAGCCTGGGAAACCAGCAGTCACAGCTGGGAACCTGCTGGGCCCTTGGCAAGCACAGCTGGGAGCCCAAGGCATCCTTGGGGAGGGAATTGCTGGAACCTGCAGGGCAAAAACCACCACAGCCTGCAGAGGGGCTTTGGGTCCAGGCAAACAGCAGCCACGGCCCTCCAAGGGCTGGTGTCCTCTGCCCACTCGTGGATCCAGGCAGAAGTAACTGCTACTGCCCAGAAGAACCTCTCCCTGTCCCAGAGCTCCCCCTGCACAGCCCTTCAGATCCCCAGGAACCCAGGCTGGCTCCAGGCCCCATTACATGGGTTATATCCAAAGAGAGACCTCGTCCATCATCAACTGACCTCACTCCTGGGGGAGTTTGAGGAACTTTGCTGTGATATTTCCAATTAAATATATGTAAGTGTTACTAACAGTGAAAAATAATGATTCTCTATACACACTCACTCACTTTGCTGATCATGGGTGTATTTACCTGACCAACAGTAACTTGTAACAAAGAAATTCATTAAAGCAAAGCCTCTGCATCCTCGTGCTGCAGAATCGCACATCCCTCACACCTCCCAGGGTGGGTTCACCTTCGCAGGGTCTGGCAGGGACAGCTCCAGCCTCTGCACCGAGTGTCACAAAGCCTCTTCTGCCTCATGAGCTGGAAAGATCCAGGCTGCCAGGCAACGGGCAGGACGGAGCCTTCATCTGTCAACCAGTAACCGGGGAGAGGCTGAGCGCGGGGGCAGCACCGGGGGGGAGAGCAGAGACTCGGGAATGGAGGGCACCAGGAACAGTGGGCACCGGGAATGGTGGGCACCGCCTGCAGCTCTAGAGCTGGGAGGCCCCTCGGGAATACCCAGGCTCTGCACTGCAGGTGGCCATGGGAAGGGCTCTGGTGGCCTTACACTCCCCCTACTTCTGTTTGCCCAGGAAGGCATCTGGGGAGCCTTTTCCCTGATGCTGGAGAGGATCCAAACCCCAGAACAAGATCAAGGCCAAGGGAGAAGCGGCAGTGCAGCGAGGAGAAAGTACAGCCTGGAGCCAGCGCCTCCCTGTCCTGCTTCACTGCCAATTTCAGCTTTAACGTATCAGGGCCACACGTATTTCTGCCTTACACACCTGGGGAGGGCTGCCTGGTTTCTATGGAGCCTTCCATGCCCAGGACCTCTGTGGGTGCAGGGGAGCAGGTACAGACTGCTCAGGTGTGTCCCACATTGCCTGGCACTGCCTGCTGAGGCAGGATTTCAGTCCAAGGGCTCAGTAGAGTCACCTTCCCCACAGCTGCAGCTTCCACAGGCAGCTCTGGCTTGGTAACACCAATTCCCTCCCATTTTTCGCAGCTGGATTTGGCTGAACATTCCTTGTGTGACCTGCACAGGATCTCAGCTCACAGCAGGCTCAGCCAGGACATGCTGCTGTGTCACAAGGGACCTTCACCACAAAGAGGAAAAGGAGCAGGAACCTAAGAACCCTTTGCTTCCATAGCCATAAACATTAAAAAACAACCAAAAACCACAAGAGGATGACTGAAATATCCTGCTCAGCACCAGAGCCACCATTTTCAAGTGCTGAGCTCACCTTCAAAGCACAGTACCTGGCTTTACAAATGATCTATGCAAAAATAGTAACTAAGTAATTTCAATATTATTTAGTAATATTAATATTAGTTTACTAAGTAATAATAATATAAGCAGGAACTTAAGATACTGAGGTTTGGCAAAACTGAGAGGGCAACAGGCTCATTTTCTGACACTAACAAACCTGGATTTAGAAACATCTCTGCCGTAATGAATCCCACAGATTGCTTTTATATAAATATATGGAGAATAAAGGTATCTACAGTGTGGTGAAAGCCAGCTTCTCCAAGGGCACACATCCCTGCAGTGAAGGAGCACAGACCCACACTCGAGCCACCCAGTCAATAAATAATTTAATGAAGTTACAGTTCTGCAATAAACATGACAACGGCACCTTCCCGGGCCCCAGCCTCGCCCCACGGGCACAGGAGGGACCCCCACACCTGCCAACCATGAGCCACAGTGCCCCGCAGGCCACTGGAACGCAGAGATCTTCACAGAAGATATTCCTGCAGGCCCGGGCATGCGGACACCTCCGGGTGGGAACCGCACGGCTCCCGGACAGCCCGGGCAGTTCATGCTCCAGGGACCATGCACTTGGGCGAGCCCAGCCCACAGGTACCGAACACCACGACATAGGGATGGTGGGATGAGGAGGGAGGTGGCAGCACAGCGCTGCTGCCAGCCCTGAGGATGACTCTGGTGAGATGAAAGCAGCTCTCAGAAGGGGAGGCGCTTCAGCTGCTCGTACGTGATAAAAAACTGAAGAGAACGTCAAGGAATCGGGACAGAAGTGAGGCAGCTGCCTGGCAGGGTCCGCAGAGCATTCAGCTGGGCTGGACACCCATCCAGGAGCTCCTCAGACCCACCCATGGAGCTCCTTGTCCAGGGAGCACAACCCGACCCGCCCCGGTAGAACAGGGCTGGGGCACAGATGCTGCCAGGAGCAGGGAGACAGACCCAGAGCAAACCCAGACCACTGGGACAGGGAGGTGGCTCCAAGCCCAGACTGGGAGCTCTTCACAGTGAATTCCCTGCCAGTTCCAGCAGGCAGAATGCTCTGGGTCAGCACATGGCAGCGCTGCCCCTGCAGAGTCAGCACCTGCCTTGGCAGCAGAACGTTCCCCACAAGTCCCTCCCAAACAGGAGCTGACCCAGGAGCCTCCTGCAGCCCAGGGCAGGGAAGGGCTCAGCCAAGCCCTCAGAGGCTCTGCAGGAACCATCAGAGCTGCCCATGAGGGTCCCCGGTGTGCCCCATCGGGGTGTCAGCCCTGCCCTGCCCTCACCAGCCGGGTTCTCCCCTGTCCCCCTCCACCACCTCCCAGCAGCTGAGGGAAGGATACGATGATGTTCCAGGGACCCAGACGCAGCCAGTTGGGCCAGAAGCCTTTGTAGAGTGCAAAGAAGCCCTCGCTCTTCCATGTCTGGGAGGAGACAAATGGATTAGTAGACACCCGGGCCGATGCCCACCTCCCCTGTGCCACCCGTGCCACGCTGGCCCCACGCGGCTGCTGCAGGGAGCAGACAGGCCTGGGCAGTGCAGTGTGGGAAGCATCACTCACAGGCTCTGAGCCCAGCTAACTGCAGCATGGCCTGAATTCTGTCCCAGGAGGCTGGGAGGATGCTCAGGCTGACAGCAGCCTCAGGGGAGTGGCACTGGGCCCTCTCCTGATTCACTGATGACACCACTGCAGGATGTCACCATTCCCACCAGTGTGCTGCTGGGACCTGGCCAGCCTCCCAGGCCAGGGATGTGCCCGCCTCTCCCCTCACCTTGACCAGGCCGTCCAGAGTGCCCTTGTAGAGCTCCGTGCTGCCCACGATCGCCCGCTGGTTCATCATCCGCGTCCGCACCACGTCCACGGGGTTGGAGGCGATCGCCCCCGCCAGCCCGCACGTGAAGCTGGAACTGCACACACCGGATCAGGGCAGGGACAGCCCTGGACACAGCCACGCCGCTCAGACAGGCACAAAACACCTTCCTCGGGATTTTACCGAGGGCATTTAGCAATGAATGTGAGCGGCACTACCTGCTCCACCCCGGAAAAGGGGCAGAAGCAGCACCTGAGCCACCACAGGACCCTGGAGAGCTCAGGGGAGGGAAACGCTCAGCTCAGCTAATCCAGACCCTCATCTGAACCCACAGATGGTTCCACAGGGCACCCACAGCCCTGCAGGGGTCCCAGGTGCTGCCCAGGGGACACAGACCTGAAGGGACCCTGAGAGTGGACGTCCTTCCCACCAGAGCAAGCAGTTCCTTGGGAAGGAGGGGGGAAGGGCAAAAGCAGCAGAAGGAATCACAGAGCTGCCAGTCTCATCCAGCCTCAGTGATTCCATCCCTGCTGCGGGCTCGGAGCTGCTCCAGCTGACAGAGCAGATCCTTTGGAAGCACCAGCCCCGCTCCCTGCAGCTGCAGAGCTGTCACCCCATGAACGGCTTCTCCCCAGCCCCACGCAGCTCCTGTGCCCCACACGCCCCTCCATGCTCGCCGCGGGTACTCACACGAAGTGGGCAAAGATGGTGTCCCCCATGAGCCCCGACAGGATCAGATGCTTCTTGGTGATGTCGTAGACTGGCAGCTCCACCCCCACCACGATGGCAGCCCGCTGGGCTGTGGGGACAACGCCCTGGGGAGCAGGGACCCTGTCACCAGCCGCAGCCACACCCCAGCTCCCCGCAGGGCTTTCTCCTCACCACCTTCCCTGCAGCCAGAGCAGCTGCTCCCCAGCTCTGCCCCCAAGCCAGGCAGGATGTTCTCCACGCTGGCAGCGTTATTCCAGCTGGATTAACTCCACACTGCTTCCCTCCTCCCCGCACACAGGAACCAGGCTGTCACCCCTCACCTTCTGCACCAAACACCAGGGAAGGTTCTGCCCCGCAAGAGCAGCAGTTTAAGGAGCCAGGAGGGGCTCCAGATGCTCCTTGCTAAGGAACAGCAGGAGAGGAGCCGGTTCCCTAAGGTTTTTGTCAGTTCTGCTGCTGGTGGGGAACTCTGGGAGTTGGCGCTCACCCTCCAGAGGCCTCGGGTACCTTCCTGCTGGTAAATGTCAATGAAGCTGCCAATCATCCCGCCCTGGAACAAGCTGCCCTGAGCCTGCATTCGGATCTGAAAGGAAGGGGAGAGTCAGCAGGAGGACATCACCACCTGCCCTGACACCAGCAGCTGCCCAGAGGGCAGGGACACCAGGGACACCAGGGACACCAGGACAGCAGCTCCACGGAACTCATGGGAGAAGGAGCAGAGCAGCTCAGAGCACACACTGCTCCCCACGTCTCTCCCTGAAAACCACACGGACAGTGATGGCAGCAGGCAGGGAAAAGGACAGCAGCAGGGTAGGAGCACAGGGACACAAGGGACAAGGCCTTCCTGTCCTGAAAGCAGTCCCAGAAGGTGGATCTACACAGGGAGAAGAGGGGGGAAGTTCTCCAGGCTCTCTGCCCAGAGCAGGGCTACCTTGAGCCCAGGGCAAAAGGCCAAGTTGGACCAGCTCTAGTGGGAGGTGTCCCTGCCCATGGCAGGGGGTGGAAGGAGATGGTTTTCATGTCCCTTCCAACCCGAACCATTCCAGGATTCTGTGATCTTTCAGAGCTGTGTTTTTAAACATCTGTTAATTACCCTGGGCTTTGGTCCCCATTCATTAAAAAAACCCAAATGAGCTGAACTGGTGGCTCAGGAAGCACTGAGCTGCTCCTCCCACAGGTGCCACAGCCAGCCAGGAGCAGCCCTTACCTTCAGCACATCCGTGGGATTGGCCAGCGCAGAGGAGATGACTCCCGAGACCACCCCACAGATCACATTGATGAGCAACGTTTCATCTGTAACCAAGGAGAGAAGATCAGACCCCCATGGGGAGGGGCACAGCTGGGAGGGAACAAGGGCTGGGAAGGGCAGAGCAGCTCAGTTCTCAAATCACACGCTGAAGCTGCAGAGCAGGCACTGGGCAGGTGCCACAACTCGTGACAGCTCTGTCCCCACACCTGCCAGGCACAGGAGGTGGCAGCTGAAACACTCAGCAATGCACTCTCAGAGGCTCTGACTGGTGAGAAGGGAAATCCTGGGACACGGGAGAATTGTGAACAATTATCTGAGATTTCAGTGTGCAGTGACACGTTTCTCATGGAAGGGATAAGCCAGGACAGAGGCAGGCAGAGAGGGACAGCCCAGCATTTCCCCAGGCCACCTGATACCCTCTGGATTTGCCTTCCCGCAGCCACCTGGAGCCAGCTGAGGATCGAGGCCAGGCAGGGAGTTAGAGGTGATTAGTGCCAGGGAATAACCCGAGATTCCAGGCCCAGTATTAAGATGATGGTTACGGTGGGAAAAGGCACAGGCCTTTGCTGGTACTGACCACGGCACTTCCCAGAGGACACCAGGCCACTGGCTGCCCCAGGCCTGTAGGGAGACAAACATTCAGGCACGGAGCTCACAGCTGGAAAGGCTGGAACAGCAGCGGGGGTGAGGGGCCTGGGTACACAGACAGAACCAGGCAGGGAGAGGCACCACTGGAGCGGAGAGAGGCATCACTGGAGCAGGACAGCAGCCCTGGAAGGACCTCCAGAGTCACAGAATCACAGAACCTCTGAGATGGAAGTGTTCCACAGGGATCATCCAGTCCCTGGATCCATGGAAGTGTTCCAGGCCAGGCTGGACAGGGCTTGGAGCACCCTGGGATGGTGGAAGGTGCCTCTGCCCACGGCAGGGGTGGGAATGGATGGGCTTTAAGGTTCCTTCCAATCCAAACCATTCTGGGATTTGTTCTAAGTGCTGCATCCCAGCACAAGGACTCAAAGGCTCCAGCAAGAAGCCAGAAGACACTCCTGAGGCTTCCAACCCCTGTTACACACCTGCTGTACAGGTGGAACGGGATGTCTCCCTGAGACTAATCAAAAAGAGATGAGCCTGAGGAACAACACCTTGGTTTTTGGTTCTGAGGTGCAAAGTCTCAAAGCACAGAGGACAGAGCCTCGAGCTGTGCCAGGGGAGGTTCAGGTTGGACAACAGGAGGAATTTCTCGATGGAAAGGGTGGTCAGGCCTTGGCAGGGGCTGTGCAGGAAGACCCCATTCCTGGAGGTATCCACGGAAGGACTGGACGTGGCACTCAGTGCTCCTGCCTGGGGACAAGCCAGGGATCAGGCACAGGTTGGACTTGGTGATCTTGGAGGTCTTTTCCAACCTAAATGATTCTGTGATTCTCCTGTGATGCCGTGAAAGGAACCTGGTTGGAGGGAGGTGGTCGGGTAGGGACCACAGGCAGTGCAGAACACAGCGAGGCTCCCGTCGGGATTGAAACCAATCCCTGCTCCCACTGGCAAACAAAACCCCAGCACCCATTCTTGTGGGAATCCTGGGCTGGGAAGGACAGAGTGAGGGATGAGCAGAACACACAGCCCAGAGTGCGAGGGGGGTGGTGCTGGGAGCTGCCCGCGCTGCTGCTCCCCAACACCGACCTTCCATGCGATCCACAAAGAGCCGCTTCAGGCTCTGGTAAATCCCGATCTTGATGGTGCCATAGGACGCCTGTCTCAGCAGTGCCGGGGCGATCCTGCGGGGGAACAGACCCTGAGCATCCCCAGCATGGGCCGCTCCCCAGCCGCCCTCAACCTGCCAGGGCCGGGCACAACCCTGCGGCGGCTCCAAGAAACGCCCGGGATAACTGGGACTGCCCCGCACAGCCCCGGCCTTGCTCCCGCCTCGGGAAAACCGGGAGGCTCCGCTCAGGGCTTCACGGCCATGAGGGATCCCAGGGGGCCGCAGCAGTGCGCAGGAAATGCGGGAGCCGGGATGGGCAGGGAGCAGCGGGATGGAAGGTGGAAAACGGGACCCAGGCTGGGGAGAACAGGAAGAACACGGGATGGGCGGAGGAGAAGAACACGGGATGGGCGGGGGAGAGCCGGGGAAGGCACCGGGAGATGCCGGGGTGCGGAGGAGGGCCCGAGGTGGGCGGAGGGGGAAGCCGGGATGGAGCGCGGGAACGGGATGGGCGGGGCGAGGCGGTGACCGAGGAGGAAACCCAGGACGGGCAGGGGGAGATCCTGGGCCAGAGGGGAAGGACCCGGGGCAGGCGGGTGGTCCCTTGGCGGATGGGGGTGTGTCCCGGTTCGGATGGGGGGGTGTCCCGGGTCGGATGGGGGGGGTGTCCCGGTTCGGAGGGATGGGTGTCCCGGTTCGGAGGGATGGTGTCCCGGTTCGGATGGGTGGGGTGCCTTGGCGGATGAGTGGGTGTCCCGGTTCGGAGGTATGGGGTCCCGGTTCGCCAGATGCTCACCCCGAGTACAGAGCCCGTCCGCCCTCCTCGCGGCAGATGCGGAAGAGCGCGTGGAACATCCCCCGGTACCGCACCTCGCGGAACCGCGCGTCCGCGCTCTGCCCCTGCACCTGCAGCCGCGTCTTGGTGAGGTCCACGGGGAAGGTGCCTGCGGGGACAGCGGCGTCAGCGCCCGCCGGTGCCGCCACGGGCCCCGCCCGGCCCCGGTCCCGCTCCCGCCCGGCCCCCGCGCCTCACCGAACTCGGCCACGATGGAGGCGAGCCCGCCATACACGAAGGGTTTCCAGTTGAGCGCGGACATGGCATGGCGGGCGGGCACCCCGCGCGTGCCGCCGCCACCGGGCCGGGACCGGAACCGGAACCGCCACCGGAACTGGACTCGAGCCCGCCGCGCCCCCTGCCGGCCCCCGGCAGTAACGACCGCACCGGGACCGGGACGGGGACCGGGACGGGGACCGGGACGGGAACCAGGACCCACCACACCGGCACCGGAACCCACCGCCAGCCCCGGACACCCAGCGGCTGCCCCCAGCCCGGACCCCGCCTCGGGTGCCTCCGGGAGCGGCCCGGCCGCTCCGAAGGGAAATTCCCCCCTCGCGCCTGGAATCGGCCTTACTGGGGTGATTCCTCACGGCAGGAGCCCGATCCAGCTAAAGTTCCTCTGCATCCCCCGCTCCCGCTATTCCAGCCGAATAAACGCAGAATCGGTGTAAGAAAAACAGGTGCCACCCCCTCCCTGGCCCAGGGAAAAGAATGCTGCTTCTGAGACCAGCTTCTCCCTAACAGGAATTTTTATTAAGAAACCTTTAAACAAATCCATGATAAATCAGCCCAACACAGTGGTGCAGCCCTGCAGATCCATCCTGGAATCCAGGAGATGCTGGGTGGACACAGGGCCCAAACCCGGCACACAAGGCCAGACACGACCCCCAGCAGCCTCTCCCCCGGTGCCAGAGCGGGACACCGCCCCAGGGATTCAGGGAAGGGGAGCATCCTGCTGCTCCCAGCCTCCACCTCTTGGCACCCTCCCCAGGAAGGACAAACCCCTGTCCCGGCCGGCAGCACAGGCAGCATGGAGAGCCCTGAGCCAGGGCAGGATGAGCATCAGGAGGAAGCTCCCAGGGGAATGGTCCAGCCATGGCATCCCGAGAGCTTGGCGCAGGTTTGGGCAGCCTCAGGGCCTCCCTCGCCCCAAATGATCAGCAGTGGCCAGAGTCTCTGCTGGAACCCCGCTCCCTGTGCCTGGAACAGGGCTCCCGGGATCTGCCTCCCCTGGGGGACGCATCCTGCTGGCTGCCGTGCCTGTTGCCCCTCCTGCCGGCCTCCTCCCGCTTCTCCCGCTCGTCCCAGGAGCCGCTCCGGCCCCTCTGCCCGTGGCAGTTCTTGTCCCCTCTCCTCTCCGAGTGCCGCTGGTGCCGCCGCTGCTCCTTGTCCCGCTGCGTCCTGCTCCCGGCGTTCCTGTCGGAGCTCCCGCCAGCGTAGCGCTCGTACCCAGGGTCCTCCTTCTCCTTCTTGATCTTGATCCTGGGGTGCGGCTCCTCCGTGCTCACGTGCTTCCCAGCTTGTGGGCTCGGCTTTGACTGTTCTGCTCTGCCCCGCTGCTTCTCTGCAATGGGGTTCACACTTTGGGATGGACCAAATTCCAGGAGCACCTCGCTGCCCTCAGCTCTGCCTGGCACCATCCCAGCTCCTCTTCCACCACAGATTCCCCCCCTCCACCCCACTTCCCAGCCTGCTTCCCCCTCAGGGAGATCCCAGCCCACTTCCAATATTGACGTTTTCTCCTCCAGCTGCAGCCATCCCACTTCCCTCTTTAACACTCACATCACATTATTCCCAGCCAGGCTGGGCATTTCCACACCACTTGGAATGCCGAGAACCTCCCTTTCATTCCCTTTCCTCGTTAATATTGTGATCCACTGTGGAAATTACCTCTCCAGACCCAAGGACTCTTTTCCCTCTTTGCTCTCCTTCTCCTCCCTCATTTTTACGCATCTCCTCAGCACTCTGGAGCAACACCTTGTTCCCACCCTCACTCTGTGCCCAGTTTCCTTCCTCCAACCTTCTCTCTACTCAGACTCCAGCCCCCAAGCCCTACCATGAGCACCCCCACCTTGGATGCAGCCTGCCAGGAACACTCCTCACCTTTCTGCTTCTTCACGGGCACACCCTCATCCTCCGACAGGGAGTCGGACGAGGTGTGAGGCGGCGTTTTGACGCCACAGCCCTTGGCATGGAGGGCTCTGGTCACGTCATCCCAGTCCTCGGACTCCTTGGGGGTCCGGTAGTTGGCCACATGGTCCACGCGGATGGTGCGTCCCTTGATCTGCAGGGCCGGGCTGTCACGGGCAGCTCCCGGCTCACAGGGCAGCTCCCGGCTGTCACGGACAGCTCCTGGCTCGCAGGGCTGCTGCCGATGTGAGGCAGCACTCAGGGAGCCACAGCAGCACCCGAGCTCCACTCACCTTGATCCCATTGAAGTTGTCCACAGCCAGGATGGTGCTCCTCTGGTCCTCATAGCACAGGAAGCAGAAGCCCTTGGACTTTCCGGTCTTCTTATCCCGCACGAGGTTGATGTTGACGACCTCGCCGTACCTGCGACACACTGTCAGCACCCTCGCCGTACCTGTGACACCCTGTCAGCACCCGCGGCAGCTGCGGGGCCGGGGTGCGGTACTTACTGCGAGAACACGCAGATGACATCACCCTCCGTTAGCTCGTAGTGCAGCCCGCCTGCGGGGAGAGGGGAGGGAGGGAGGGAACGGGTCAACAGCACTGGCACCGGCCCCGCCGGGTCCCGCCCCATCCCCAGCCCGGCCCGTACCCACAAAGATCCAAGCGCTGTCCTTGTACTCCGCGTGCCACGACACCGCCTCCTGCACGCCCAGCTCCGCCTCCCGCGCGTTGAGCTCATTGATCAGCTTCACCTTCGTCAGGGGGCTGCGGGCGAGGCACGGTCAGCACCGGGAGCGGCGGGATGGGGCTGGGCCCGGCCTTCCCCCCTCACAGCCCTCACACCTACTTCATGGCGGCGGCGGCGCGCACTGCGCCTGCGCGCCCCCGCCCCGCCCCGAGCCGCGCCGGACGGAGGCGAGAGCTGCCGAGTCGGGCCGATTACAGCAGAGTTAGACCGATTATAGCCGAGTCCGGCCGATTGTACCCGAGTCCGGCCGATTGTACCCGAGTCCGGCCGATTGTACCCGAGTCGGGCCGATTAAAACCGAGTCAGGTCGATAATTACCGAGAGCCCGAGCACGGCCGAACAGGACCGATTGTGACCGAATCGGGCCGATTGTAGCCGAGCTCTGCACGCCGAACCGGACCGGTTATAGCCCGTTACAGCCCATTACAGCCGGCCGGGCTGAGGCGCAAAGCAAGAGTCGGGGCGCAGGGGGCTCAGAGCCTTTATTGGGGTCCGGGCGAGTCCCGCTCAGCACGGGCAGGAGCCTTTCCCGCTGGCCTCGTCCAGCCGCGGGGCATGCGGCTGGGGCTGCGCCGGCCAGCCCTCCGTGTCCCGGGAGGGCAGCGAGCGCTGAGCCTTCAGCCGGCACACCAGGCACATGAAAATGGCATCCACGTTCTGGCTCTCCTGTGGGTCCTTGGCCGAGGTCTCAAACAAAAGCATGTTGTGAGCGTCGGCGAACTTGAGGGCCAGGCTGGATGGCACCTGGATCAGGTCTTTCAAGTCACACTTGTTCCCCACGAGCACCCTGGGGACGAGCGGGGGCACCGCGTGCCCGTTGCACTCCTCGATCCAGGTCTTAAGGTTGGTGAAGGAGCTCATCTTGGTCACGTCGTACACAAAGACCACGGCGTGCACGTTGCGGTAGTAGTGCTCCACCATGCTCTTCCGAAACCTCTCCTGGCCGGCCGTGTCCCACACTTGCACCTGGGAAGTGAAGCAAACAAGAAAAGAGGCTACAGGAGTGTGGAGCGTGGCCAGGGGCCGTGGGGAGGGGGCTGCAAGAGGGGTTCCTGCTGTCCGGCTTTCAGAGAGTCCCAGCGTGGTTTGGAATGGGAGGGAACTTAGACATCATCCAGTCCAACCCCCTGCCATGGCAGGGACAACTCCCACTGTCCCAGGCTGCTCCAAGCCCTGTCTGACCTGGCCTTGAAGACTCCCAGGGATCCAGGGGCACCCACAGCTCCTTTGGGGAACCTGTGCCAGGGCCTCCCCATCCTCAAAGCCAGGAATTTCTTCCCAGTATTCAACCTAAACCAGCCCTCCTTCAGTTTAACACCCCTGTCCTGTCCCTCCAGGTCCTTGTCCCCAGTCCCTCTCCAGCTCTCCTGAAGCCCTTTCAGGCACAGGAAGGGGCTCTAAGGTCTCCCCAGAGCCTTCTCCAGGCTGAACACCCACTGCTGTCCCAGCCTGGCTCCAGAGCAGAGGGGCTCCAGCCCTCAGAGTATCTTTGCAGCCTCCTCTGGACTCATTCCAACGGCTCCATGTCTATTTGTGCACCAAATCCTACGCCATGAACGAGAAACCTGACGATTTCACAGAGGAAAAGAAAAAATGAGGAGGGGAGCCACCCTTTGTGTAGGAGCACAGTGGGAGGGCCAGGAGCTCTGTGGGGATGGGTGAGGAGCCAACAGAGCTCGTGGGGGAGGATTAAAGAACAGAACACCACAGGCGACACTGTAGGACGTCTCAGCTACAGACCACCTGGCCAGGAAGAGCAAAAAGGTGAGGTGAGCTGGGGACAGGGAGCAGCAGCCCCTGGCTCTCACAGAGAGCTTGAGCCACCCCAACACCTCCTGGAAGGACAGCACAGCAGGGCACAGGCAACCCAGGACACTCTGGGACACCATCCGTGACACCTTCCTGACACAGGTGACAGAGATGCCAAGAGGCCTCCGGGCTGGATGAGCAGACAGGGAGGTGGGTTGGGAACTGGCTGAATGTCTGGGCCAGGATGGTGCTGGTCAGTGACACCAAGTCTGGCTGAGCACTGGTAACAAGCACGGTGCCCCAGGGATCAGTCTGGGTTCTCCTGGTAATGTTTTGTAGCCTGGAAGTGGCAATTTCCAAATTAATCCGAATTGCCCTGTACCCATGGAGACAGCACCTGCCCCGGAGTCTTTCAAATCAAAAAACGCTGGCAAGGCAGAGCTGCTGCTCAGTCCTGTCAGGGCCAGCCTCTCCCAGGCAGAGCAAGAGAGGGAGGGTCCCTCTCCCACCTCTCACCTCCTCTCTTGGATACATATCCCAGGAAAACACAGTTTGCTGCACTGCCTCCCACTCCTGCCCACTGGAGCTCAAATAATATCCAAAGGTAGGAAACCTGGCAACATTTTTCGGATAGTGGCAGCGAACAGATTCCATGCCAGCCTGCACCACAGCTCACACCGGCACGGCTCCGTGGGGCTGGGCAGAGCTGGGGAGGGAGGGAGAATGAGCACCTCTGAAGGAGAGAGGGAAAAACATTCACGGACAGCCTAGAAACACAACTAAAGCTCTCACCCACCAACACAAACTCTGGATTCATTGTGAGTTCAACTTCTGATCAGCCATCTGTTAGCACAGCAGCGATGTTTGTTCCTCCAGCACCAGCCTCAGAGGCTGCGGGCACTGCTCCCCACAGCCGGGCAGGCCAAGCTCCACCACAGGCTCTGCTCCCAGGGGGTTCCTACCAGTGGCAGCCTTGCTCTGACACACCAGCTGGAGCTCTCCACGTCGGGGCTGATCGTTCTTTACAGGTGTCACGCCAGCCTTCATTGGCAAATCCATCCTGCTCCAGTCCTGCTGCAATCACACTCCCGGTGCAGCTGGGAGCAGGTTCCCCACAGCAGCCGCCTGCCTGTGTGAGCTGCAGGCCCCCCCATGTGGTGCTGCCAGCCCACCGCCCTCTGCCCCCAGACACCCTGGCTGTGGCACAGTTCTGTCCCCATCCCTCCGCTGGCCCAGCGTCTGGAACTGGAGCCACCGCGCTGCTTGAGGATCCAGCTGTGCCCATCAGAAGGGCGGCGGTGACTCACCCCGAGCCATCGCTTATGATGACAGCAGGCTCAGGCCAGCCCCAGAAATAGTGACAAGGCAGCAGGGACTGGGCCAGGGGCATCTCTGCAGCACAGGGACGAGAATTCTTCCCTGGTCCTGCTCCCTCCCTCCGGCTAGGATGAAAGGAAAACCCCCCGGGAGGGGTTTGGCAGGAGGTTGCCCCGGGGCAGGGATGGGGACCGGCTGCCATCGCCGCTGGGGCTGCTGCCGGCCGGCTCGGGGCCGGTGCGGGTCTCAGCGGGGATGGAGCCGGTGTGGAACCCCCAGAGGGCGGAGCGAGCCCCTGCAGGGCCGGAGCAGCACCCGGCGGGGACGGAGCGGGGCCCGCGGGGCCGGTGCCAGCCCGGGGCCGGTGCCAGCCCGGAGCCGGTGCGGGGCCCACCTTGATGCGCTCCCCCTCGATCTCCACCGTCTTCTCGCGGAAGTCCACGCCGATGGTGGCCTCGGTCTTGCCGGGGAAGGTGCCCCCGCAGAAGCGGAAGGTCAGGCACGTCTTGCCCACGTTGGAGTCTCCGATCACGATGATTTTGAAGATGCGGGTCTGCACATAGGGCTCCAGCGCGGGGTCGGGGCCCGGCGGCCG
>VYZT01037715.1:0-13711 GCA_013400735.1 Pomatostomus ruficeps | reverse complement strand
CAACACAAAGAGCTAAACAAAAGGTATCCCAAACCCTGACATTCCTACAGCTCTTCCTGAGCAGAGCCTGCCCTCTAAGCTGGTACTGAACCACTGGGGCTGGAGGGGGAGTTGGATGGGAAGGGGAATTTGTATAAATTTGGGAAAAGTGTCATGGAGCAGAGATTATGCCAATCTGAAGTGGAGTTTGAAAACGGGAGAAGCCAAGAGGAATAGCAGTGAGCTGAGACAAGATGATGAGGAAGAGAGAAGGATAAGTTTGGAGTCTGGGCAAAAATATGTAGAGCTTAGAGATGGGGTGTGAGAAGCGGGAACTGGGCTGTGTGGGCTGGAGGGTGAGGAGAACACAGATCGAGGCAGTGGGTGATGAGGTGAGCAGGAGCACTGTGCAGAAGCAGCAGGAAGGTGGAGAAATTTATGGTGAACCTTCTAATACATTTGTATCCTCAGTTTTTTGTATGTTGCTGTGATAAATGTCAGTGGTTCCTCTTCCTGCTGGGCTGTGCTGTGTCTGAGCCCATTTCAGACTCAGACCATGAGAAGATCAACCTGAGTTATGGTGACTCCCAAAAAAGTTGTCCCAATTCCCACTTCCAGTCCTCTCACTTCCCCACTCCTGTCCCCGCTCTAAACCTAAGGGTGGGAGAATGTTAATTCCAAGTTTGCATCTCTGATCAGCAGTCCATGCAGTGAAGAGCTGGAGCTCAGCTGGGTTCATCTTGCAGGTTGTGCACATGGATGTCAGAGGGAACACAGTGAAGCTCAGTGATGGGACCCAGATAGCCTACGACAAATGTCTCATTGCCACTGGTAAGTGTTGGGTTTTTCTCGTGTTCCTGGTCTTGTGCCAGGCTTTTTATTTCAGTGACATTTAGCTAGAGATAAATTCTCTAGAGCACCTCCCCTGTGGAGCCGAGCTGGGGGAGTTCAGTCTGGAGAAGAGAAAGCTTTGGGGAGATCTTAGAGCCTTCCAGTGCCTAAAGGGGCTCCAAGAGAGCTGGAGAGGGACTTTGAACAAGGGCCTGGAGTGACAAGACAATGGGAAATGCCAGAGGACAGGGTTAGGTGGGATATTGGGAATTTTTCCATGGTAAAAACACAGGCAGCACAGGGATACTGGGATGTTCCCGTGCTGGAACAGTTTGGGAAGCACAGTTGAGATCCAAGCTCTGCACTGTCTGGATTCCCAGTGCCGTGGTGTCCCGAGTCTCTCTTCTCTCCTCCTTGTGTCCAGGAGGAACCCCGAGGAACCTGCCTGCCATCGAAAGGGCAGGAAAGGACGTGCAGAAAAGGCTGACCCTGTTCCGAAAGGTAACAACCTGCAGGTGCTGTCAGCCCGGGGCAAGGCTGAATAAACCAGAGCCACTCAGCACCACTCTCAGTTCCTAAACCCTTCTGCTTTGGGGTGGGACCGTCCTGCCTTGGCACTGCTTCCCTCCCATGCTGCCCAGGAATCCATTGGCTGCTCATTCCTTTTCCCAGGCAGGAAACCAGGTTAGAGTCCACTCAACCACTCACCTGCCTCAGCCTGAGGGCTGTGATAGTGTGTGGGATTATGAGCTTTAGGTATTGTTATTAAAGCTTCTCTCCTGTGTGACTTTGCTGCACCTTCCAAAGTGAATGAAAGCCATTGAATATGGCCAAAATCTTCTGGAATTTGCTGCTTTTGGTTGTTTTGGGGTTTTTTTGCAAACTCCACTTTCCTTGAAAATGTGGGACGTGGAAGAAGAAATATGCAGCCTTCTCCTTAGTCTGGTTCAGGGAATGGGCTGGGAATAAGAAGGTGTATGGGAGTCTGGTGTTCTGTGCTGGACTTGCCCTGAGGTGTGGCCTCAGTGGGGAAGGGAGGGATGGATGGAGCTGTGGCATCCTTGCACTGGATGTGCTGTGGGACATTTGAGTTTAGAAGTTCTATTGTAGTTGAACAACATTGAAGTTTCCCCTTGAAATACAGAGGAAAAGGCAGGCGTTTGAGATTTCCTGGCCAGGGAAAAGCTTGCAGAGACATAAGGAATCCAGGGAGGAAAGAGCAACACATCTCCTTTTCCAAGCTGAGGAGAGTCACTCTTATTTCAAAGGGAGGAACTGGAGACAAATGCTTTCTGCTGCCATTCCTGTTAGAGAGGATTGGAAACGGGGGTAAATGTTCTTTCAGATCGAGGACTTCCGAAGCCTGGAGAAGATTTCAAGGGAAGTCAAGTCCATCACAATTATTGGTGGTGGTTTCCTTGGCAGCGAGCTGGCCTGTGCTCTGGGAAGGAGAGGTGAGTGTGTGTCCTCAGCTGTGACAGACACTGAGTGGCAGCAGCCTCACACTAGAAACTTGTTTTCAGTCCCCAACTGCTCAGTTTTTGCACAGACTCTGTGTTTGCTTGAAGGAAACAGCACATGTGTGTTTTGCTGGCTGTGAGGCTGAGGTCCCCCCAGTTTCTCCCTCATGAGCTGCCCACCAGCCCCTGACCACAGAGATGGGAGCTCTGCGGGCCAGTGCGAGCTGCAAAGTCATTCCACCCTCTGAAAAGTCAAATTTGGTGTCTGTGCTCAAAGCCACCCGCAAACTATGATTTTGGGCTTGGAACTGGATGATCTTTAAGGTCCCTTCCAACCCAAAGCATTCCATAATTCTGTGATTTCAAAAAGGTGGTGAAGAGCTGGATTCTGACTGTCAGTGTGTGAGTAGTGCCTCTATGGTGATTTTTAAAAGATTTTGCCGAAATACCAAGCATTTTCCCTGAAAGCCTGTTATCTAGAGTTTGCAGGTGTATGTGAAACAGTGGCCAGTCACTTTGTGACTCCTTGGGAGTCAGAACTCCCAGATTTGGAAATTCCTGTCAAGCTCCTTGTGCGAAGTAAAGCGTGTGTCCCCACATCTGCAGCTTCTCTTTATCCTGTGCTCCGTGCTTCCCTCGCAGCACGAACCCAAGGCCTGGAGGTGATCCAGCTGTTTCCAGAGAATGGCAACATGGGCAAAGTCCTGCCCGAATACCTGAGCCACTGGACCACGGAGAAAGTCAGAAGAGGTGAAGCTGCTGAGTGGGCTTGGGCTGGTGGCTGCTGGGAGGGTGCTCTGGGGACATCCAGCTCCCTCCTGTCCCTGGAGCCTTGGCAAAGCTGGGCCCTGCAGGGTGGCCCAGGGCAGCACAGAGGAAGCTGCAGTTCAGGCAGCTTGGGCAGCACAGAGCTGCCATGAATCCCTGGCTTCTTGGCAGTTCCTCTGGGAAAGCTGAGCAGACAGACTTGCTGATGCCAGTGAGGCTTTCCTTCCCCGTGGCTGTTTCCCTGGAATGATCTCTGTGCCGTGCACACACCTGGTGTTGTAGGGTTCATCTGATAAAGTCAGTAAGATCCAAGACGCCTTTTTCCATTTGCTGCATTAAGTGCAAAATAATCGTGTGCACTGGGAAGTGGAGAGGGAGAGAGGGAGGAGGAATGTCCTTGGGGTGTGGATTGCAGGGCCTGGTAACCCACAGGACTGAGTTACTTTCTTTTTTGGAAGCTGCTCTGTTGGACCTCTGGGTCTGGCAATAGGTAATTGAGTGTCCTTAGTTCCTGAACACCTGTTTTAGGGGATTCTTTTGGATGTGGCCTTGTCATCACGAGACACGTACTTTGGATTGTCATTTAAGCAGCTTTCAGACTTTTTAGCTGGGTTTCCCCTGGTGCTTCCCCTAGAGCTGCGCTAGCACATGCAGCAAAGCTGGGGTGGGCTCTGTCTTGGTTCCTCACCTGGAATTTATGTGCACCCACCTGCCCCGAGCAGGCAGTGAGGTGTCCTGTGCTCCTTTCCAGAGGGGGTCAATGTCCTGCCCAACGCCGTGGTCAAATCCGTCTCTGTCTCCGGCAACCGACTGCTGATTAAACTGAAGGACGGCCGGAAGGTAAATGGGAAAGCAGGGAGAGGGCAACGTGTGCAAGGGCATGGAGGGAATTAACATCCTAATTACGTGTTTCCAAACAGGTGGAGACGGATCACATCGTGGCTGCAGTGGGGCTGGAGCCTAACGTGGAACTGGCCAAGTCAGCGGGGTTGGAGGTGGACTCGGACTTCGGGGGGTTCCGGGTGAACGCGGAGCTGCAGGCGCGCTCCAACATCTGGGTGGTGAGTGCGGGCACAGCCCCACAGCCTCCTGCTGCTGCAGCGGGACACTCGGAGTGGGCACAGCCTCCCACTGCTGCAGCGGGACACTCGGAGCAGGCACAGCCTCACAGCCCCACAGCCTCCCGCTGCTGCAGTGGGACACTCAGAGCGGGCACAGCCCGACAGCCTCACAGCCTCCCACTGCTGCAGCAGGACACTGGGAGCGGGCACAGCCTCACAGTCCCCTACTGCTGCAGCGGGACACTCGGAGCTGCCCGGACGGACGAGGTGCATGGGGTGAGAGGGAGCAGGTGAGGAGAGTCAGGAGCGCGGCTGTGGCGCAGGCCCAGAGCCTGGTCAGGCGGCGCAGCCGCCTTGTTGCCGTGGTAACCACAGCGAGTTTGGAATGTTTATGCTGTGTAAGAGGAGTTGGGGTAACCTAAAGATAGCCTGGATCACTCGCTTGCATAAGAGTCCCTTGGTGGGCGTTGAGACTTTGATTCCTCTGGAAGACGTACCTCATGCCGGCTTCTTTCTCCAAAGATCAGTGAAAAACGCTGAGAAACTGGGAGCTGTGTAGTCCAGGGAGTGGGATGAGGTAGTGGCGGTGTTTGGGATTTGTCAGAGAAACTCAGTTCCTTGTTCCACCTTGTTCCCTTCCCGATGTTGCTTTGTTTGGGCACTAATGGGCGCTTTCCCTGTCTCCGTGCTCACGGGATGGTTCTCTCCCAGGCCGGGGATGCCGCCTGCTTTTATGACATCAAACTGGGCCGGCGGCGTGTGGAGCACCACGATCACGCTGTGGTGAGCGGGAGACTGGCTGGAGAAAACATGACGGGAGCTGCAAAGCCCTACTGGCACCAGTCCATGTTCTGGTAACGGTCCTTTCCTCTCTGGGGCTTCATTGTTTGGCCACGTTGCAGGAGCTTGCACAAGATACACCTTGGGAAGTGTCTGTTTCCCAAGAGGAGTGAAGGCACCTCGGCAAACACCTTGTACAGCTTCATGTTCCTAAAGCTCAGGGCAAAGGAGGTGTTGGAGCATTTGCTGCTCTGCCCTCACCTCCCTCGAGTGTTTTTCCTTCCTGCAGATCCCAGTCTCTCCCTAAACGAGTCCCATTCTGCAGAGCAAGGAGCACTACAGAACAGCCCTTTCCTCAGAACAGACTGATGTACAGGTTGAATTTAGCAGCAGCTTTTCTACTACGATGATCTGAAGCTCCCCAGCCCAATCTGTGGGTCTGGGTGTTGCACTTTGCTGAACTGATGCTTTAGTAGCAAAGTGTTGCAGCATCCAGGTGTACCTGGAAAGTTGTTTTCCAGAGAGAGGTAGCAAGGAAATGGGCAATTTTGCTATATTTTCCTGAAGTCCTTTTTAAAACAAAATGAATGAAAACAGAACAACAAAATAAAAAAAAGCCCTGCAAAAAAATAAACTCCGAAAGGCTGTTAGCTTAGCCCGATTAAAAATTTCAAATCCTGTTAGTTAGCAGGATTTCAAATATGGGTAAAAGAGTTTCAGTTTTCTCAGGGAAATCCCCTCACGAATAGTTATCTATGACTTGCTGTCATTTACCTGAACTCTTGGTCTGTCCTGCCTGGACTCGGGGCCCAGAGGATTTCTCACTTCACCTTTAAACAAGAAACAGAAGCCACAGAATCCTTGGGGTTGGGAGAAACTTCAGAGGTCGTCAGGTGCAGCTCAGGACATAGAGACATCCAGGTCCCAGGGTGCTTTCCCTCGGGATGCTCTCAGCTGTGAGCAGGTGCAAGGGAGGGAGGGCTGTGAGTGCAGCCCCTCGTTTGCTGGCAGGTGTCACACTTGGCCAGCCCTCACCAAGTGACACTTCCTTCCCCCGTGCTGGGAAATGACAGGAATTCCTCATGTGTTTTGTCAGCATGCTCAGGATCCTGATCCTTTATGAGAGTGGATTGTGTGGAGACCTCAGAGCATCTTCCAGTGTCTGAAGGGGCTGCAGGGAAGCCGGAGAGGGGCTGGAGTGACAGGACAAGGGGGAATGGCTCAGTCAGGAGTCAGGGTCAGTGTGTCGGTGCCTGTGTCCAGCACCGCCCACCCTGCGCTGGAGTAACGAGTGGAGGATGGATGGAGGGAATTGCCTTGGATTTGTCTCACTAATGCTCCGAATTACTTCATTCCCTCTTCATTCCCAGGAGCGATCTGGGCCCCAACGTGGGGTACGAAGCCATCGGGCTCGTGGACAGCAGTCTGCCCACAGTGGGAGTGTTTGCCAAGGCGACAGAGAAGGACACGCCGAAAAGCGCGACAGAGCAGTCAGGTAGGGACCGGGGAGCTCCTGCACCTGCTGGTGAGGGCACCACAGAGCCACCCGGCCTCTGAGAGCACAGGCACACAGCACTCAGCCGTCTAATTTCTAAACCAAGCTTTAAAGGCTGGCTGTGATACTAAAATGTGATTAAAACACAACATTCCTCCAAGCAGATATCAGGGAATGCCTCTACTGACAGGCAGACTTTCCCAGTGAGGTTTGATCTCCTCCATGGCAATGAAATGATCAGTTTGGGACAACAGAGACTCCAGATCCAAGGATGTTTATTTTGTATCCGCTGCCTGGAGGAAGCAGACTGCGCTGTCCTTTGTATTTGGGGGTGGAAGTTGGGAATTGTCAGTGTTGTGCTCCATGCTGGGATTGTTTCATCCTTGTGTTAATGAAACAACTTTTGGGGAACACAGCTCAAAGGGAAACACCTCAGGCTCCTGCAGAACCTGCTCTTGAGTCTGCTCCCATCGTCACATGTCCTGCACTGGGCGGGTGACACCTCCTACTTCTGCCTTAGGGACTGGAATTCGATCCGAGAGTGAAACGGAAGCGGAAGCCTCAGAAGTTCACATCTCTCAAAGCTCTTCACCAACGCCTCAAGTCCCAAAGCAAGGAGAAGATTACGGCAAAGGTGTCATTTTCTACCTCAGGGATAAAGTCGTGGTGGGAATTGTGTTGTGGAACATCTTCAACAGGATGCCCATTGCTCGGAAGGTCAGTGCAGGGTGAGGATGATGGACGGGGGGTTTGCTGGAGTAGGGCTTTCCTTGTGGAAAAATCAATCTGCCAGTTCAAAGGGAGGATAAATAAAGGCAGATGCTCTGTCTGGTGCACAGCTGGGCAGTGTCCAATGGGAGCACTGTTCGGGTGAATTAGGGAAGCTCTCCCTGTGTTCTTTTGTATGTTTGTGCAAAATTTTTACAGAAATATCTCGAATCAGATATGTGCTCCAAGCCCTGCCTTGGCACGGCTGCCATGCCAGGTCTGTAGTAAGTACAGGCCAGAGTCAGTGACGGTGCAGGAGTGAAGTGTCCCAGCTTTGTGCTGTTTTGTCCAAGCATCTGAAACAGTCTCAAATGTCACCGTCCCAGAAACAGCTTCCACGGCAGGGCTGGAGCAGCCCTGAGCAGGTGCTGGGTGTGTCCCCACCCCTGTGGTCTGTCCCAGGCCTCCCAGGTCAGCTGAGCCAGACCCGGGTCATGTTTTAACACCTTTGAAGATTTCAGTTGTTGAAACTGTGGCAGTGATCCCACACTGCCCTCAGGCGATCTGTCCCAAAACAAACTATTCCTGGTGGAAGTCTTTGTTGATAGCTCATCTGAAGATGCAGCTGAAGCATGTTGCTTCTGCCATCCTCGTGGAAGGGAGATCCATCCTTCCTTCCTGCCTGCTTTCCTCCTTCCTTCCCTCCCTCCCGTCCTTCCTTCCCTCCCTTAGCAGCCCTTACCTTAAATCCGTGGTCTCTTTCATCTTGTCCGAAAGTTGCAGGTTCAAGCCGGGTGTCCTGGCTCCAAGTCAGTGCCAGGCTCACCTGTGCAGAGCTGAATCCCTTTTTTGAAACACTTGTTCTCCCTGGGTGTAAAGGGAAACCCAGAAACAAATCCCCCAGGGAGAGGAGGCTGGTTTTCCTGCTGTTCCTGTAGGCAGGTGATTATACATTTAAGACTCCCATGTGAATTTGGGTGTAGAAAGTGCTGTCGTGTTGTGGCTGTCTCAGTCTGGTGCTTCAGTGAGGATCCAAGGACTTCCTGGCGTTGGCTGTGACAGTCCTGCAGCACCGGCTCTTCATGGGATGTGCAGGATTTAATGTGTTCTCCTTCCTCCAGATCATCAAAGACGGGGAGGAGCACGAGGACCTCAACGAAGTAGCAAAGCTCTTCAACATCCACGAAGACTGAACTCCGCAGCAGGAGCACCAGGAGGGAGTTGGCTGTTGGCTATGTGCACCCCGTCACCTTGGACAGCTTCCTGGGAGCACTCGGGAATATTCCACTCACCCGAGCCCAGTGTTTGCACCAATAAAGTCAGATTGTTCTAGCCCCCTGCTTCTTCCTGCCCCGCTGCCTGGCTGGTGAGGAAAGGACAATGTGCTGCCCACTGGGGTCAGTTTTCCCTTGTGCCAGCCTTGGAAAAGCCTGCAGAACTCCCTCTTTCCCTGCAGGAATTCCCCCTGGGGAGCGAGCAGCCTGCAGGCTCTTCTGCCTGTTCTCCAGCCTCTCCCAGGTCCCGGGCGCTCCAGCTGGGGCTGTGCTGGCCTCGCTCCATGGTGCCTGTGTCCGGCTGCACCTGGGCAGCCCCAGCCGGCGCCCTGTGTCCCCACGGGCGGGCCTTGGCATCCCTCCATGGGACACAGCTCTCCATGAACTCCTCCAGGATGAGTGCTTCCCATGGGCTACAGTTAAATCTTTTATCCTTGAGCTGTCACCACTGTCTCTGCTAGGCTCAGCCTTGGCCAGCAGTGGGTCTGTCCTGGAGGCAGTGGTATTGGCTCTGCTGGACATGGGAAGGTTCTGGCAACTCCTCCCAGAAGCCACCCCTGTGGCCCCCTCACTGCCAAAAGCTGGCCATGCAAACCCAACACGTCTGACAACTGCTGTGGGGGATACGGGCCCTCATGGCGCCCTTGGGCCATTGTGACACCGCAGGGCCTCGTGACATCAAGGGGCCATTGTGACACTGTGGGGCCTCATGACATCAAGGGGCCATTGTGACACTGCTGGGCCACATCCTGCACATGGGGTATTTAAGGAGCCCCCCTGGGGTACCCGCTCAAGCAGAACACCTTGCTCAGGAGGTAGCAGCTTCCCAGGACCCCTGTGTAGGAGGAGCCATGGAGAAACAGAACCCCAACCCCCAGAGCCGCAAGGAGAGGCACCAGCTGAGAGACAGAGGGAGAGGCCAGTGGGACAATGGCACCAGGCGTACCAGCACCCTGCCCTGGCAGCTGCCTCCATCCCACAGCTTGTCCTCACGCCCACAGCTGCGGCCGCGGCAGCCCCAGGGCAGCCAGGCCCGCTCCCTGCCCCAGCTGACATTGTCTTGCAGCACCCTGAGCTCCCGGGGCACCGGGAGCCATTTCAGCCCGGACGAGGGGTTGCGGGGACAGGGCCCAGAGGGGCGCAGGTCCCATGCTGGTGGCTCCTCGCAGCCGGCCATCCTGGCCAGCAGAGCCACAGCCCGCAGCCAGCACCGGCCCGTGAGGAGCTGCTGGGCCTGCAGCAGCCTGGTGGGGCCGGACCTGGTGAGGGCAAAGCTTGGCCGGCCAGACGAGGCTTCCCCTGCGCCACAGCGCTGCAGGAACACCCCCTCCTGCACCCCTGTCCCAGCAGCTCCTGCCGTGGGAGCCCAGGGGACATCTGCGAGTCCCCCCCTCCCCTTGCAGGCCCCCACGGGGAAACCATCTCCTGAGCCACAGAGAGAGGCCTCTTGCCGTGTTGAGCAGCAAACCCAGACTGAGACCTGGGCACAAGAGGTGGTTTCAGCTGCTCAATATGCCGAGCAGGAGACACAGACAGATACTGAGGCAGAGGAGGAGAAAAATTCAGCTGCTCCCCTCATGGTTGACCAGGGGACAGAGACTGAGACTCCAACACAAGAGGAGAATTCAGCTTCTCCTCAAACCACTGGCCAGGGGACACAGAGCAAGGCCCACAGCTCTGCCCCCTCCACGGGCACGGATGCCCTGGCTGGTCCACAGCAGCTCTCCCTGTTCCGCAGGGTGTTCTGGCGCTCCTGCACGGCTGCACTGCCCGAGCAGGCGCCTCCTCACACTGCCAGCGCCCTGCAGGACCCCAGGGACGGCCACTGCTCCAGGCAGCCACAGCGCCCCGAGCGCGGCACGCCAGAGAAGTGGGGATGGACAGCACTGGCACCCTACTCTTGGCCGTGGCTCATTGAGATGAGTCAGTTTTAATAAAATATTTCATTTCTCTAATCGTGCTCACCTGCGCCTGGTCCATCAGGAGAAAGACGGTTGCAGGTAAGGCCTGTGCAGAGCAGAGAGCCCCTGTGCTCCTCCAGCCATGCAGAGCCCGGGCCCTCGGCCTCTCCCAGGCTTCAGGTGCTCCAGCTCCTCTGATTCAGGTCCCTGCGCTGTTGCTGGTGGCCAGCCCTCAGCTGAGCCCTGTCCAGCTCCCTCCCACCCACCTGCCTCCAGGTGAACATTTCAGATCATAAATTCAGTGAGTTTTCCCTAAAGCTGCTCCTCCCCGCACCTCCTTAGGGTCACGAGGAATCTCCCCAGTGGGTTGTAGGAGCACCTGCATGAGCCCCTCTTCCCTCTCTTTTTAGGACCTGCCTTGACTGCTCCTGTACCACTCTGGGGAGTTCCTCAGAACACAGCTTCCCCTCTCCCTCCCCTGAGCCACAGGCTCAAGCTGACATGCACGGAAATCTGCCTGGACACGGAAAAAAAGGCAGGAGCCAGGGAGCCTGATGCAGGTTTTTTCTGTACATCAGTGTTTTTGACACCACAGCCTGTTGCTGCATATAATAAAACAGAAATCAGAAAGGGCAACCAGAATACATACCCAAAGGCAAAAAACCCTCGGCTTAAAGAAGGTGCTGCCGGGCCCCTGGGGGAAGGCTGGCAGCAGGGCTCCAAGGGGGGAAACGCCTGCCCTGGCTGGGGAGAAACACAACACAAAGGAAAAACGAACTAACAAAAAAAACCCACCCAAGGCTCCCGCTGCGGGGCGAGGAGAGCCAGAAATCCCCCGATTGTCCCGACCTCAGTCCTGTTAGCACCTGTACAATAAAACTGTACCGGCCCCGAGGTGGAGCAGCCTGCCCGCACCCGCTCGCACCGAGAGCTGCTCCCGGGACGGGCGCGGGACGAGGAGCGGCTCCTGCCGCGGGGACAGCGCCCGGCGCGGGGCACAAGCTGCCGAAGCGGGGGATGCGCGGGGGCCGCGGGCTGTCCCTGCTGCCGGGGACAGCGAGCAGCAGCACGAATGAGATGGAGGAAGGAGCCCGGGAGGGGATGGAGCAGAGGGGCTGGCTCCCGGCTGATCACTGGCAGCAGGAGCCAGCTCCAAAGCCAAGGGAAGGGGCTGTCCCCTGGCTGGTTGCTAGGGAGGGATGGATGGGAACCCCTGAGCCTGGCTGGCCTCGGGGCACGCCGGAGAGGGGCGGGGGACGGCCTCATCCCACAGCCCGGAGCTCACCATCACAGTGATACAGACTCAGCAAAAACAAAGAAAACATTACAAATTAAATACTAATTAAATAAATACTATGGAAGACATTGGGAGGGGGAGGGCAAACAGAGAGGCGCAGTTCTGTAGGGTCCGGTGGGGAGGGGGGCGGCTCCCACCCCTCGCTGCCCCATTGAGCCCCGCGGAGGGGGCTCCATCACCCACTGGAGCTGGATCAGCCAGCGGCGACTGCCACTGCTCGTGGCCAAGGGACCTCGGGAAGTCCTTGGAGGCGAGGGTCTCCTCCCTCCCCAGCTGGCAGAGACCCTGAGGAGAGGAGGAGCAGCTGCTCAAAGACTCGGGTCCGTGCTGCTGGCACTGAGAGAGCTGCTTCCCCTTGGTCCTTATTATTGCCTCGTGATGCCGGGAGTGGCCTGTCCCCGTCAGCTGCTCCAGGCCTCGTACTCCACCGCCGAGCCCAGCAGCTGCAGCAGCTCGGGCTCGTAGTGCACCAGCTCCACAGTCTCTGCCGTGCCTGGTGCCAGCTCAGGGCTTGCCGGCACTTCCTCCTGCGCCAGCACCTGGCTCAGGGTCACCTGGCGCTGGAACTCTGCCCGGGGCAGCGTGGCCACCTCGAAGTGTGGGAAGCGAGCCTGGAATATGCGGGAGGACAGCTTCAGCCGCTTGAGCACATCCGAGAACAGGAACCAGTTGCAGGGCCTGCGAGGATGGCAAGAGCACAGCGGGTTACCGGGGTGGAGGGGGCTGCAGGCACGGTGCCCACCCCCCGCCTCCTGTCTCCCCTCTGGCCCTGGCACTGTTCTCCACGTGTTGCTTCCCCCCAGCAGCCCATGGACAGGGTTTGATCACAGCCCCGCAGGTCACAGCTTTTTAAAACACTCACAGCCAGGCAGGGACAGGGGTGTGAAAGTCCTGCCTTCAACAAGGTCCTGGCAGCTTCCCTGCCAGGAATAAGCCACATGGTCAGGAAATGGAGCTTCTGGTGTGGTTTATTGCTGGAGGGCATGCTGCATGTGTCCCTCTGTGTGGGCAAACACTGGGAGGCACAGAAATTGGCTGAACAGAAGAGCAGTGCTTTGGTTGCTGCCTCTTCCAAGTCACCCTTCTGCTCCAGCAGCAGCCACCGTGTCACAGGGGGTGCAGGTGGGAGGCTGTTCCAGTGCTGGGACTGATTTAGCCATGGTGGAAGGAAAACAATCTTCTCAGAGCCATCAGTGTGAGCTGCTGCTGAAGGAAAGCAGGGCTAGGAGCAGGAGCACAGGAATGAGAGAGGGGAGCTTCCTGACAGGCACAGCGCAGGGACACGCAGGGCAGCAGGATGTGCCTGGCCATGGAGGGTGGGGGGAGCCCTGGTGAGCCTTACCTGCTCCCTAAGAACATTCCAGGCTGTGCCAAGGCAGGCGCTGCTCCCCCAACTTCCCCAGTGCCACAGCCACAACTTCCCCTCTGCTGCCCAGAGCAGCTGTGGCTGCCCCTGGATCCCTGGATGTGTCCAAGGCCAGGCTGGACGGGGCTTGGAGCACCCTGGGACAGTGGAAGCTGTCCCTGCCATGGCGGAGGGGAAGAATGGGATGAGCTGTAAGGCCCTTCCCAACCCAAACCGTTCTGGGATTCTGTGATGATTCTTTGAAAAAACCACCTGAGATACACAAGCAGCTCTCAACCCTGCTGGAATGACGGATGTGCTGCTGTCCCTGCCGGGGCTGCAGCCACCCCTGGTCCTGCTCCGTGCTCCAGGGAGGGAAAGGTACTCACCCCCGGGAGACGGACACTTGGAGGTTGTAGCTGGGGAGCAGTGGCTTGTCTGAGAACTCAAACATGAAGTTGTCTGCTTCTTGCTCCTCTTCCTCCTGGTCTGAGCTCCCTGGAGGGTTGAGCAGCAGGTCGCAGCCGATGTTGTCCTTGCCCTCTGCAACAGCAGGACAGAGGTTGGCACTGCTCAGTCACACTCCAGCCAGTGCTGGCACTCCCTGGCCACTGCCACGACCCCATGGGCACCTTCCCACAGCATTCCCGCAGCCACAGGAGATCCACACTCCTCCTGCCCTCCTCCAGCCCCCGTCCCAGAGGGAGCTGGCACCTGTCCCAGTGAAGACAGCGGGGCTGTGCCACCAGAGACTAATCCAACCAAGCAACAAGCATGAGGGGAAATTTAAGGTGGATATTGGGAAGAAATTC
>VYZT01037708.1:0-33151 GCA_013400735.1 Pomatostomus ruficeps | reverse complement strand
CCCCGGTTCCACGCGGTGAATGCGGATACTCGGGTGTCCCGGGCGGCTCGGTGCCCCCGGCCCCGGCCCGTGAGTGGTGTCCCCGGTTCCACGCGGTGAATGCGGATACTCGGGTGTCCCGGGCGGCTCGGTGCCCCCGGCCCCGGCCCGTGAGTGGTGTCCCCGGTTCCACGCGGTGAATGCGGATACTCGGGTGTCCCGGGCGGCTCGGTGCCCCCGGCCCCGGCCCGTGAGTGGTGTCCCCGGTTCCACGCGGTGACTGCGGCTCTGAGCCCCTGGTTCCACGCGGTGATCGCGGCCCGGTGTCCCCAGACCCGAGCGGTGAGTGCGGGTCAGTGCCCCCGGTTCCACGCGGTGAGCGCGGCTCGGGACACCACCGGTTCCACGCGGTGACTGCAGCTCGGTGTCCCCGGTCCCTCCCGGCCTCACCGGCCCGTGTGTGTCCCTGTGTCTGTCTGTGTGTCTGTCTGTGTGTCTCTGTGTCTGTCCGTGTCTCTGTGTGTCTGTCTGTGTGTGTTTCTCGCAGGGCGGCCGCGGGTCAGGATGGCTCGGAGCGAGGAGCCCGGCGGCAGCCGCTGCCCGGCCTGGTGCCCCGGTACTCCGTGCGGGACGCCGTCACCTGGGTGAGGAGCAGCGCCGGGAACAGCTCGGGGACATCCCCGAGCAGGGCAGGGGCAGCGGGGCTCTGTCCTTGTCCCTGACCGTGTCCGTTCTCCGCAGGGAGCTCTGGGCGCGGTGCTGCTGCAGCTGCTCCGGAACATCGCCTGGCTCAGGTCGCTGCCGGACGCCAGGACAGAGCGGAGGGTCCCCCGGCTGTCCCCACAGCCCGCAGGTCAGCCGGGTGGGATTCCTGCCTCGTGGGGTGTTTACTGAGCCTGGAAGAGGCTCACAGCTGCTCTCAGGCCGTGGGATTCCTGCCTCGTGGGGTGTTCACTGAGCCCGGGAGAGGCTGGCAGCCGCTCTCAGGCCGTGGGATTCCTGCCTCGTGGGGTGTTCACTGAGCCCGGGAGAGGCTGGCAGCCGCTCTCAGGCCGTGGGATTCCTGCCTCGTGGGGTGTTCACTGAGCCCGGGAGAGGCTGGCAGCCGCTCTCAGGCCGTGGGGAGTGTCAGAACCTCTGCTTCTTAATGATTTGGTGCAATGCCACTTTGCGTGCCCTTTCCCTCTGTTTTCCATTCTGGATTCTGCTCCCCGAACTTTCCTGCTGCTTGTCTGGCTGGTCAGAGGACACCGAGCACGTCCCAGACCGGCGGTGTCGCCTGGAGCGGACACTGATCTGTGCTCTGTGTTACAGCGCTGACTGAAGCCTCACCCAGGCATCCCAGCGAGGGCTCCCGGCTCCTGCAGAAAGCCAGTCCAGAGGCTGGACCAGAGAATTCACCCTCGGGCATCCCCCCAGGGCATGGGGAGAGCCAGCCCTGGGCAGCAGGAGGTACGTGCCATGTGCTGTGGTGCAGGATCCTCGGGCAGAAGGGTTTCAGAGCTGCCCCAGGGCACTCTCAGAGCCACGGAGTGTTCAGAATGTTCAGCCACTTATTGACACCTGGGGAGGCAGGTGAGAGTGGGAAGGCAGAATTTCAGAGACAGGAATCACCAGTCCAGAGGCAGGAGGGAAAAAAAAACCTCCTGAAGGCAGAGACGAGGCTGTGCTGTAACTGCAGGTGACAACAGCTTTCCCAGCACCGCTCTGCCTCAGCAGGCTGATTGCAGCACCCTGCCCTGGTCCTTTATTGTGGACAGATGTTTGCAGCCAGGAGGATTCGGGAGGACGCTGCACCATTGATCTGGTGTGAAACTAAAGGAATTATTCTCTTCCTGCGAGATGAGGGTGCATTTCTGAGCTCTTCTGCCGTAGATAAGACAGTGGAAGGAGGTATCAAAGACATTATTAAAATGAGTTTTATAAAAATAGAAAGATAGACTCCCAACAAAATTGAAGTCTCGCCCGGGAAAGCGTGTCCTACATAGGGGATTTAAAGTCACTCCAAGGAAGATCAGATGAGGCCTGAGCTCACTGGATACAGGAGCGCTGATAGTGGCCTCAGGAAAGGTGCTGGAACAGGTGGAAAGGGTTCAGTAGTGTGGAAGAGGCAGACAAGGAAACCAGCCAGAGATGTTGGCTGAATCACAGAACCAGAGTGGTTTGGGCTGGAAGGGACCTTAAAGCTCATCTTGTTCCCTGAAATGGGCAGGGACACCTTCCACCATCCCAGGTTGCTCCAGGCCCCATCCAGCCTGGCCTTGGACACTTCAAAGGACGCAGCAACCACAGCTGCTCTGTTCTAGGGCCTCCCCACCCTCACTGGGAAGAATTTAAATAATGAAGTTGCTGCAGAAAAGGTTGGAGCTGTTCCCCAATTTTTTTGCTTCCGTTCACAATTCTGGATTCCTTCAGGGCTGATTTCAGCTCCTGCCCATCACTGCTTATCAAACCTTCTCCTGCCAGGGGTTGCCGTTCCCATCAGTTGGCAAATGGAGCATTTTGTTTCCGTGTCTCCTAATTAACTCCAGGAAAACAGCCAGGTTAATTTACCTAAACTGCCAATTAGGCTGTTTAACCCATCTGCTTTAGCCTGGAGCGCGTTAAGGAGCTCTCCAGCACTGGCAGGTGACTGGACACGAGCTCCGGGAGGAGCGGAGGCAGCGCTCAGTGCCTGCAGTTGGCTCAGCTGAGCGTCCTGGAGCGGGCCAGGGGCTGACAAACAGCTCCAGCAGAGTCAACAGGAAGAGCTTTTGGGCAAACAGATCAATTGAGCAGCGAGAGTCACCAGGGCTCTGCTCAGCCACTCTGCAGAAGCTGGGAAGGCTCTGGTGATGCTCTGTAATCCCGTGCTCAGCCATGACCGGGGCACTGAGCGCTGACACGGCACAGCCTGGCGTTTGAAGGGCTGGGTGGGTGCGTGGGTGAGGCACAGAGCTGTGAAAAGGTGGTTCTGATGGGATGGAGGCTCTGTCACAGCACCGAGGGGTTGCACGCTGGGATGAGTGGGCCGTAGCCAAGCTCTTGGAAGGATTTAGGAAGCCGTTTCTCAGGCCAGCTTGCTCCCTTGCAGGGACTTGAGAGAGTTGTAAATCTATTAAGGCTTCTTTGGAGAAGTCAACAGGCATGTGGAGCAAGATTATCCAGCTTTTAGCTTCCTGAAAATCATCCAGACAGGACCTGAACCAAAGCCATCTGAAGAATTAAAGCTGGGAGGGAACGTGGAGGGGTCACTCTCGGGCTGGGAACTCCTTAAGGCACAAGAAAGTTTTCACTTTCAGCAGGATTCCCCTGCCCTTTGTTAAACCTGTTCTGTTCAGCACAGTCAGCAGCGGTTTGGGAAAAAAGAGGTGACGAGCGAGGCAGCAGAGGCAGCAAATGGTACAAAATTATTCAGGACAGGCAAATGTGAAAGTCAGAGGCAGAGACTGCACGAGAACCAGAGGCAGGGCAGTCCCCAGGTGGGTTAGAGGAGCGCACAGGGGGGAGAGTGGCTGTAAATACACAGCAGAACGAGGAGTGTCAAATTAATAATTGTCTTGCAGAGGGAACATTTAAAGTCGCTGTGGATGTGCTTTTGATAAGGTTAAGTCAGTGCTCGGCAGCAGCGAGGCCAATTAAATGTTAATTATGGGGAGGGAAGGAGCTGAGGACGAGGCAGTGCCGTGGGTCCGTGCGAGGCTGGGATGCAGCAGGGAAAAAACTGCCTGGAAAACGGGGACAAAACTGCAGAGAAAAGATGACAAGGAGACAATTACATCCAAATAGAGACTGACTCCTCGGCTGAGAAAACAGAATGTGCTGGTGCTCTGTGCAAATAAAAGTGTCGAGACAAAGAGAAGAGGGGCCGTGTTTTCCGTAATCCTCCAAAGGCAGCGCAGAAGGGTCAGCTAGCAAATCTGAGAAAAGCAAAAATGGCATTTTGTGCTTGGCCGGTGCCCAGGTAAATTGTGGCACTCGCTGCTGCGGGCCAGAAGTACAAGTGGGTTCCAAGAAGTGATTAGGTAAAATTACACATTGAAATTAGACTTAATTGGCGCAGCCAAGGCTCCTGCTCAGCTGACAGAACAGCTGATTGCTGGAAAGTTCTGCCAGGGAGAGCGTGACTCCGTAATCCCCGCTCCTCACCCTTCCTGCCCAGGCGTCTCCGGCTGTCACTCGTCAGGGATAATGTATGTCAGAAATAATTTGATTTTTGCTCCGCACATAAAGTCCTCGGGTTACATTCCACGTTATGTTGTGCATCCATTTTGTGGGAATTTATGGAGGAGAGTCGGGGGGAAGAGGTTTGGTAATTTGCACTGGAGAGCCTGAGAAAATGCAGGGTTTTGTCATGGGAGAAGTCCTGGGAATCTCTGTGGCAAGCGAAGCTTGATGAGCCTTTTCTTCCACTACATTTTGCTTTCTGCAGAAAAACCTGCCTGAGGTACAGGGTATTTTTTTTTTCCTGGTGTTTAGCTGCTGAAAGGGAGAGGGCGAGGCTGGCAGGGTGAGGATGCAGCGGGAAGCTGGGAGAGCAGCAGGAAGGGAAGGACAGACGCCTGGCAGCCGAGCAGGGGAATCTGGTGGCAGAGCGTTGCCATGAGAGAGCAGAGCTCCGAGAGGAGCAGAATGTCCCTGCCCTGCTCCAGTTTGCTGCTGCCAGCCGCGGGAAGAGAATTCCGTGTCCTTCCCCTTTCCCTGGGTGCTGAGCTCGTTTCCAGGCTCGCTGCTGCTGCTCCCCCTGCACGCTGACAATCTGCTGTTGCCGTGGCAAAGATCTGGGAGATGGATCCCAACATCCCAGCTTCCCGCAGGAGCCATCCCGGTTTTAATGGGGCACAACGGGATAAAAATCTATCCCTTCGCTTAAGGAGAAAACTTCGGGAAATTCACTTAAAACTCGCTTTAAACAACGTTCTGGGTCTTGCTACCAGCGAGTCCTCAGCTCGGTGTTCGCATCTTGTTTTTCCCGTGCAGTTGCTGCCTCACTCGGAGCCTTTTTGCTGGAAGTTGAAGGCACAGAGTGAGCAAGCAGGTGATTACAGCCACTCTCGGCGTTACGGCAGCTGAACGATGCCCTGGGGAGTTGTGTTTTACCCCGGCAGGACTGTAAAATTCCTTATTTCAATCCCGAGATTACAGACGTCGCGAAAGTGTGTTTTCATTTCAGAGCACAATGAAACCAATTGGAAACAGTGAAATTTTCCATGAGGCAGAAACGCTGGAGTTTGGCCAGCTCTTGTTGTGACTTGGTGCTCGTGGATGTTTGGGGATGAGCAGTCTGGGCTGTCTATGAGAAGATTATTAATTCCTCATTTGGAGCTGGCTGTGAGCAACACTTGATTAGTCCAGGATGAGCAGTGGGGGGAAGACAGAAATATTTATGAACTGCTGAAGATGCGAGCGTTGGGCATCCAGAACAGCGAAAGCTGCAAGATTGCAGGGAAAAAAAAGGAAGTGCAGTGATGTTGCATCACAGCCTGGGTTTGAAGGGGCAGGAATCCAGGTGCAGGGACAGTTCCAGCTGGGATACTCCCACCTTTTAAACACAACCTGGGGAATGATTCAGCTTGCCCAGCCTCGGAGGTGATTCTGAGGGAGTTCAGGGCTCCCAGAGGAGCTGTGGCTGCCCCTGGAACCCTGGAAGTGTCCAAGGCTGGGTTGGAGAACTCTGGGATCAAGGAAGGTGTCCCTGCCCATGGCAGGGGTGGGACTGGATGAATTTTAAGTTCCCTTCCAACCCAAACCATCCTGGGACTCTCTGATCCCTCAGGAGCCGGGGCTGCCTGCCAGGATCCCTTTTTTCCAGCTGTTCTCTGGGATTGGTAACCCTGACATGGGGAGGTTCGAGCGAGGAGGGGTTTCCCGTGCTCGAGGGGCACAGGGAGCTCCTGCAGGCTGGCAGAATTCAGATTATTGTGTGTTTATTTTCCGTGCTTCAGTGGTTTGTCCAAATTACAGCATTTCCACAGCAAACGGGGAGCCTCTGATTTAGGAGTAGAGATCTGTGCAAAATGCTCGGTTTCCTCAAGGTGTGGATGTACTAATGCTGTTCAAACAAGGAGTGGGAGAATTCTTTGCGCAGCCCATTTTTTTCCACGGGATTTGCAGTTGTACGTGTGGCAAAAACCCAAATTGCATCACGAGGGAGATGCACGATAGAGCCTCACGGTGAGAAACATCAGATAATTTGATGCCTGGCCCGCAAAGAAATGGAAAGCACGACTAATAAATTCACATTTTGGTGGGATGATGCATGGAAATCATGTTTGCCTGAGTGATGTTGCTTTGCTGGGTGAGTGGGGCTTGTTCAGATAACGCGTTTGAATCCAGCCAGGAGGAATGCTTTGGGAATCAGGAGGCTGCAGCTGGCATGCAGGGCACTGCCGGGGCACTCCTGCCTGCTGCACACCTCCACCGGTGCTTGTGGAGCCAGGAATTGAGGAATCCGGCCCAAAAATGACTTTTTTTTTCCACTTTTGTTGCCATGGGGAGGGCGCAGCTACTCCTGGTGCGCTCGGAGGGATGCAGGCTCCAGTTCAACATCCCGTGGGATCCAGCAGCTTGTGGTGAGCAGGGTTAGAAACACCTGGCCTGAGCCTGGCTGTCCTCTCTGTGAGGTCATTGTCACCTTCCAGAGGTGGAGGAAATGCCTCTGCAAGGTGCCTCAGCTCTGCTGGAGATGCTCTGACAGATAATTCTGAGTGCAGCTGGGCTCACAGGGCTGGCCCGGGGTTTTTGGGGTGCAGGGATGAGCTGAGGGGGCTGATAACCTAATCCTGCAGCTGAGAGCAGAGCTGATCCTCCCCTGGCACAGCAGAGCTGCACCCTGGAGGGAATCACCTGCAGAAGGAGCTGAGGAGGCAGCACCCAGCTGAGGGCAGGGGGAGCTGGAGCAGAGGCAGATCCAGGCAAGGTGGACATGAGGAGAGAATGTCACCCTCCTGTGACACTGCACCTCCGTGACAACACTGAAAACGCAGCAATGGTGGCAAAAAGTCATAAAATGAACCGAGTCTGGCAGGAAAGTGCTGCAGTCGAAAGACATGAGCGGCGCAGTCTTTTCAGAATCGCAGACGGGAATCAAGAGGGGCTGATTAGTCGTGTCAGGACTTTCAAAAGGAGGAATTGGCTTTTTAGTAGACAAGAAAAAAACCTCCAAGAGGCAGTGCCTGGGAGCAGAAACCCAGAGCAGAAGCGCTTTAATTTGCAGCGGAGCACCGAGGTTTGAAGCAGTGATTACAAGTTCCTGAACACACATTGAGGAGAAGCAGGAGATTCTCTCCTTTTGGTGTCCTCAGATCCAAACCAGGGCTTTTCTGGAGGAGCTGCAGCCATGGGGATGGGTTCCTGGGGCACGTGCTTGCTCCTGCTCCAGAGGTCAGGTTGGCTGATATTCCTTCTGTTCCCAGTGTCCCTGACTGAACAGGAGATCAGTATTTTAGGGCAGAGCTGTGGGATAGAGAGGCTGGGAAGAGGCGAAGATGCAGCATTGCTTAACTTGGTTTTTTTGTTGTTTTGTTTTTTATTTTTAATGCAGGGGAGTTCCACATCCCTGCGAGCTCCGGGGTGGGGCCAGCTCTCCGCAGTGCAAAGGTAAGGGATCATTTTCCACCCGCTCTGTGTGCACCTTCCCTGCAGGAACACATCCCACAGCCACCCCAAGCACAGCCCGAGCAACGCTCACACACAAAACCGGGGAAAAAAAGGGAGATGGGATCTACTGCCCTCGTTAGCCAGAGCAAAATTCCAGGATTTTCCAGCTGCCATCTCCATCCTTTGAGGTGTCAGGGCTGCTGGCAGAGAAGCACTGAAAGAAAACAGGGAAAAACACCAAAGCAAGCAACCAAACGCAAACGGAATCCAGCAGCCCCGGTGTGCTCTGTGTATTTGCATTTTGATGCAATCTTTCACTGGGTGATTACAAGCTGCTGCTATTTTGGTTTTTACCAGACAGCCCCTGCCTGGGGAAGGTGGTGTCGCTCCTCAAACGCTGCAAATCAGGGCTGGCTCTTGTCTCTGAAAGAGGGAAGCACTTGGGGCTTGAAGAGAGAGTGCATCAGCTCGAGAGGCACAAGGCCATCAATTATATTATTGTTCCTGTTGTGATTAAACCTGCCAATTCTTCGCAGTTCACATCTTGGGTGCAGATAATTCCCTTTTCTAAAAAATCACTCGGCTGAGCAGTTGCTCAAGGACACGGCGAGCAGGGGGGAGGTAAATGCAGCTTCGAGCAGGGTGAGCTCCTGCGAAGGGCACCGGGGAGGAATGTGCTGGAGCTGCTGAGGGGCGAGCGTGGATCTCCCATCCTGGGAGATGCCGCTGGTGCAGGGCTGCAGGAAGAGCCTGGGCTGGGTCCTGGGTCGTGGAGCAGCTCAGGGAGGGGCTCTGGATTCTGTCTGGGCCTCCTGAGAGCAGCCCCGAGCTCAGCAGAGGAGCTGGGGGTGCCAAGGGGCATTTGTTTCACTTCTCCTTGTGCACTGAGCTCTGCTGCCACTCGATGGCACTCGGGGCATGCAGCCGGGCTGGGCTGAGCCTGCTCCCACCTCCGGGGGTGATCATGGCCCAGGAGGACAGGAATTGTCTGTGCCCTGCAGGGTTTGAGCAGCTCGGGAGCAGAGCTCAGGCCAGCTGAGAGGGGCTCGGCTGGAATTGGGTAAAACCCGTGCAGATCTGGGGGATGCAGAGCTGGGAGATCCAAAGCTGGGGGGATGTTTTGCCAGGGATTGTGCTCTGGGCATCATGTGGGAAAGGGAGCAAGGGGAAATGTTATTTTTGGACAGGGGAGTTACCTTAAGATCGTGGAATATCCTGATTTGGGAGGGACCCCCAAGGATCATCCAGTCCTGCTCCTGTCCCTGCACAGACCCCCAGCAATCCCACCCTGGGCATCCCTGGAGTGGTGTCCAAGTGCTCCTGAAGCTCTGGCACCCTCTGGGGGAAGAACCTTCTCCCAAAATCCAGCCTGAGCCTGCCCTGTCCAGCTCCAGCCACTCCCTGGGCGCTGTCCCTGTCCCAGGGCAGAGCTGAGAGCTGTCCCTGCACTGCCCTCAGTAGGAACCACAGACTGCTCAGAGCAGGACCATTTATTTACTGAATTCTCAAAGGTCTGGTGGTCCCTGAGAGGCTGCTCCGAGCTCCCTGGCCAGAGGGACAGGCAGCAGCGTCCATGCAGCTTCCCTGGCGTGGTGGCCATGTAGGACAGGGAGGTTTCAGTGTGGCCACGTGGCATCACCCCCCTGCTGCCTGTGCTGCAGCACAAACCGCTCTCACCGCTCGCTTTCCGAGCAGGAATCTCCTCCAGGGTTGATGGGATTTTTCTCTCTTAATAGCTTTTTTCTTGGACTCCTCAGGGTGACCCAGCTCAGCGAGGGCACTTGGAGGAAGCCGCGTTCCGATTGCAGCAGATTTTCCGAATTGATATTTCCATCGCCTTGAATATCCTTGGTAACGTGGGGTTGGTTTTGTTTTGCCCTTAAACCACAGGTTTCTCATCTTGGAGAACCTCCAAATGGTTGCAGGTCTTGTGAGAAGGCAGGGATGGCAAATGCCCAAGCTGAAGCCTCCTTTCAGCAATTTTAACTGTGCTTGGAGAGATTTATCCCCCTTTGTCCCATCGCACCACCTGATTTATCTCAGCATATCTCAATCCGGGCTCGCTTGAAGCCCGCGCTGTTGTCCTGACATCTGTAGTTGGAAATTAAGGCATCTCTGTCTTTTTCGCGATGCAAGATGTCACATCCTTGCATCCTTCCCCCATTGTCTGAGCTCACGGCTTTCCTGGCAAGCCAAAAACGCAATCGCAGGATTGCAACTCCAAGAAAAGCAGGGGGAAGATGCGATGATCTAAGAAAAGTCCCTGCCCTATATACACCACCAGTTGCAGCTCTGAAAAGTGAGCGGTTTCTGTGCGAGCCATACGCGGTGTTAGCCTGTGCTCCCTCCCTGCCACGAGCCCGGAAAAATCCCTGAAATGCAGCGTTGCCGTTTTTCTTGTGGAGAGCGTGGAGCGAGGCTTGGCCAGCCAGCTGGAAGTGGCCCAGAGCGCTTGGCGTGAGCCAGCCAAGGCCCAGGGGCTGGGGGGAGGTTGCTGCATTGTGGGCTGTGTTCTGGCCGGGGTTTTTCCCTGTTTTCCCTGGTTTCAGGCTGTGTTTTCCTCAGGGGTCGAGAGCATGCGGGCGGGGCACTGCCGGGCCGCCTTCACCTGCTTCAAGCTGGCAGCCGATCGGGGCTACAGCAAAGCCCAGTTCAACGTGGGGCTGTGCTACGAGCACGGCCGAGGCACCGACAGGGACCTGGAGAAGGTACCCGGGGCAGGGGGAGCAGGGTGGACAGCACAGACCAGGATAGGGGGCTCTGCTGGGTGCCCAGTTCAGCGTGGGGCTGTGCCACGAGCACGGCCAAGGCACCGACAGGGACCTGGAGAAGGTACCCAGGGCTGGGGTTTGGGGTGGGGACAGCACACACGGGAGAGGGGGATTTACTGGGTGCTTGGAGCTTTGTGTCTCTTACAGGGGCACCGACAGGGACCTGGAGAAGGTACCCTGGGCTAGAGGAGCTGGGTGGGCATCACACTCAGGGAGAGGGGGATTTACTGGGCGCTTGGAGCTTTGTGCCTTTTGCACGGGTGGGAAAGTCCCGGAATGTCCTGAGCTGGAGGGAACCCCCGGGGATCACTGATCCAGCTCCTGGCCCTGCTCAGACACCCCACAATCCCACCCTGGGAGCGCTGTCGGAACGTTCCTGGAGCTCTGGCAGCCTCGGCACTGTGCTCATTCCCTGGGGAGCCTGGGCAGCGCCCGAGCTCTGAAGGCTCGGTGGAAAATGCTGGAAATAATAAAAATTGCAGCTTTGCAGAGCTGCCTTGAGTGTCACCAGTCCCCTCCGAGGCGCTCTGAGATCCTTTGCCTCGGCTCTGAGGGCTCTCCAGGTGCACAGGCTGTGCTACCAGCGCCCAGCGGGGTGCTGAGGAGAAGCCTGTCATGTTGCTGTATTTAAGACACCGCCCGCACATCCCAGGGCTGCTCAGATCTCCGGGCTGGCTCCTGTAACTACAGCCTGCCACCTAGTGCAAGCTGCCCGGCGGCTGCTGGGGCTGGGCAGGGCTGCAAAGGCAGCCTGGTTTGAGTCACTGCTGGCCCGGTGCCACCCTCCTCAGCTCGGGGGGTTTGGGTACAGCCAGCAGGGGGGTTCCAGGGCTCTGGGGTGGGCAGAGGCTGCTCTTGATGCCTTAAGTGCTGATAAAAATAAGAGGCAGACACAGCAGTGTAGGGGAAACGGGTATTAATAGGATGAAAGGTGAAAACACCCTGAGCAGCTCCGTGTGTGTCCTCCAGTCCAGCCCAGCTCCCCGTGTACAACGCGGATACAATTTTATGGACCTCACGAATTAGCAGATCTACCTAAAATCCCCCAATGAGAAACTTAACAAATGAGGTAATTGTCCCCCGTTCTAATTATCCCCCCCTAAATAAAACTGCAGCCGAGCTTAAAAACCTCTTCCAGAGAGGAGCCTCTCCAAGGCTGGAGCCTCTGGTTTTGAGACAGTCAGGATGTTTTGTCTGCTCCCCTCAGAGAACCCCCAACCTGAGCTCAATATCACCCTACAAAATTACAAACATGCAGGGCTAAGGGTGCAGGGTGTTAGGGAAAGGGGTGCTCAGAGAAGGAAAGGGTATAAAATGTATAAAAGGGTATAAAAGGGTATAAAAAGAAAAGACAAAACCCATAGGGCATCACTGTCTCCCTTAGCCCAGCTGATACTCAGTGTGGGAGGGGTGTTCTGGGGAGGGATGCGGTTTAAGCAGAGGTTAAGCGTGACGGGAGCCGTGTCACACCCAGGCCATGTCTCTGTCCCTGCAGGCAGCTCTGTATTACAGCCGGGCAGCCAGCGGGCAGCACGCCATGGCCCAGTACCGCTACGGGCGCCTCCTGCTGCAGCACGGCCCTGGCAGCGCCCCGGACAGGCAGCGCCGGGCTCTGGCACTCCTGGAGCGAGCAGCCGCCGCTGGGGTCACTGAGGTTGGTGTCTGCAGCGTGGCGGGTCGGGGAGAGCCAGCAGAGCGCCCTGAGGGAAGGGCTGGAGCCACGAGACATCCGTGGCACTGGAAGGAAAACCTTCCGATGGATTTATTCCTGCTCACAGCAGGGCGTTGGAACCAGAGGATCTTTAAGGTTCTTTCTAACCCAAACCATTCCCTGATTCCCTGTTCATGCCCTGGCAGTGCCTGGGAGATGAGATGACCCAAACCATTCCCTGATTCTCTGTTCACACTCCTGGCAGTGCCTGGGTGCCAGCCCTGCCTGCACACGTCGGTTCTCTGCTGTTACCATGGCTCTGGTATCAAACCTTTGGCTGTGGCTGGGAACACAGCTCAGTTCTCATCTCCTCTCAGCTCCACGAGCGCAGGTCGCTGTGCTGGAGGAACCTGCAGTGCTCGGAGCCAGAACAGCTCAGTTCTCATCTCCTCTCAGCTCCACGAGCGCAGGTCGCCGTGCTGGAGGAACCTGCAGTGCTCGGAGCCAGAACAGCTCAGTTCTCATCTCCTCTCAGCTCCACGAGCGCAGGTCGCTGTGCTGGAGGAACCTGCAGTGCTCGAAGCCAGAACAGATCCTCGTTTTGTCTTGGTGGCTGGCTGACTCATCTGTGCAGCTCTCCTGCTCCAGGAGGTGCATTCAGGCACGTGCCACCTTCCCCTGGCAGTGCCAGCCTGGCAGTGCCTGTGCCTGCTGTCACACCCTGCCCAGGGGCGCATCTGCTGGCCCTTGAGGACAGTCACGAGGGGAGCCATTCCCTGGCTCTGACTCCCATGGGGGGATGTTTGAAATGATTCTCTGGGTCCCAAATGTGATTTCTTGGTGTTCACCACGTGCTGCTGATTTTCCCCAGGGCAGCCCCAGCACAGGCAGGGTCCTCCCCACCCTGCCACAGCAACCCCAGCACCTGAGCAGCGTGTAAAACCAGCAGAAGGACGGAGTGATCAAATTAAAATCCCGGCTGAGCTGGACCGTGCGGTTTCGTTGCAGGCCCAGGCGTATCTCGGCGTGTTCTACATGAGGGGGCTGCATCCGCAGGAGCAGAGAGCGCTGAAGTACCTGCTGCTGGCAGCCAGCGCTGGCGTGAGTAATCCCCGCGCCAGGCTCGGGATCCGCAGGGGGAACATTCCAGAGTTTCCTGGAGATGGCAGAAGTGTCGGGATTTTGCTGGACAGAGGGGACAGACCCTGGGCACAGACCCTGCAGAGCACAGGGGACAGACTCCTGTGGGGCTGGAGCAGCTCCTGCAGCAGCAGGACCTGCATCCAGCTTCCTGAGCTGTGCAGATTTCCCGTTATGGAGCATCTACACCCTCTTCAGTCAAAACCTCTCACTACTGCATCACTCTGGCAACTTGGTTGTGTCTGCCTCAAATCCGTGCTTCAAAATTGGCCCTTTGTTCCCTTCCTTCTGCAGGGAGGATGAAAAGACTATTTCTGGATTAATTCAGGCACCTTTAACGTATTTAAACACTTGAATCTCCATTCAGCCTTCCCCCATTGTTGCTGTTTGCCCTCACAGGTCGTGTTAGCTCCCCCAGAACCTTCCTGCTTGCACTTCTCCAGGCTTCTCTTTTTTGAAGGTGCCNGGGCACAGACCCTGCAGAGCACAGAGGGACAGACAGACTCCTGTGGGGCTGGAGGAGCTCCTGCAGCAGCAGGACCTGCATCCAGCTTCCTGAGCTGTGCAGATTTCCCGTTATGGAGCATCTACACCCTCTTCAGTCAAAACCTCTCACTACTGCATCACTCTGGCAACTTGGTTGTGTCTGCCTCAAATCCGTGCTTCAAAATTGGCCCTTTGTTCCCTTCCTTCTGCAGGGAGGATGAAAAGACTATTTCTGGATTAATTCAGGCACCTTTAACGTATTTAAACACTTGAATCTCCATTCAGCCTTCCCCCATTGTTGCTGTTTGCCCTCACAGGTCGTGTTAGCTCCCCCAGAACCTTCCTGCTTGCACTTCTCCAGGCTTCTCTTTTTTGAAGGTGCCCCGATGTGGGCGCAGCGCTGTCTGAACCCCCTGGCCCAGCACTCGGAGGAGCAGAAGGGTGGATCCCCTGTCCTGCAGCCAGGCTCCTGCATCCCACACTTCTGTTCATTCCAGCACTGCAACATTGCCCCCTTGTTTTCAGCCGCATTGTCATGGCCAGGGTTCTTTCTTTTCATTTTTTTTTCTGAAGAACTCGTTCATTTTAACTTCAGTTTCCCCGGCTTTTGTGCAGTGGGAAATAATGAACAGCTATTGCCTGTTCTGCTGGCTAATAGTTCTGGTTGTGGTGCCCTTAGGTGTGTCCTCTCCGAGTCGTCTCTTTTGCAGGCTGCACAGGGCCGGTTTAGTCGGTGTCTCGGCTCAGTTGAGCTGCTCTGCTTTGCTTCTCAGCCTTCTCTCTCTATTTTTCTAATTCTTCTTTGACCATTTTAAGATGCTTGGGCTGCAAGTGGGCTGGGGATGGAGGAATTGCCGTGGATCTGAGATAATGAGAGCCTCTGCTTTGTTCTGCATTCCCTGCCAGTGGTTCCTGGTGCTGTTTGCCCTTCCTGCACCATTCCTGGTGCTGTTTGCCCTTCCTGCACCGTTCCTGGTGCTGTTTGCCCTTCCTGCACCATTCCTGGTGCTGTTTGCCCTTCCTGCACCGTTCCTGGTGCTGTTTGCCCTGTGCTGGCACTGAGCAGGGATGGGGTGGGCTCAGGGATCTGGCCCAGGGGGATTCCCACATTTCCTGCTGTGCATTTGGCAGTGCTGTCTCCTCTGTGATTGTGTTGCCCACTCCTTCGTCCTGAGATCTCCTTTAATTAATTCTTTACAGTAAATTTGCCCATTTTGGGTGGCATCACATCACTGTAAACTTTCCCCACTTGGATTTTCACCCTCTTTCACACTGTCAGCCTGGTGGGACGAGGCCTGAGGTGCCACAGCAGCTCAGACATCACAGTCCCCAGTATTGAATTCCAAATCTGCTGAAGATCTCTCCTGAGCTGCAGCACTGGCTCCTTTTCCCAGCCTGGAGTCAGATGTTTATGCTGAGCCGTATCCCACTGAGTTATCCCATTAAATGGATGGCTCTTTACCGGAAATGCCTCAACAGCACAAAATCTGTCACTGCAGGTCCTCAGTGCCCCCCGGGCACGTCTGGGTCCCAGCCATGGCAGTTCCCAGTCCCCAGGCGTCCTCCCCCGTGTCTGGCTCCCCATGGATGCTCCAGAGCCCAGCTCTGAGGTGATCATGGGCTCCCTGGGATGTTCCCATTCTCCTGGGAAAAGGGCTCCATGGGCAGTACCCTGGAGCTGGAATTTATGTTAATTGGCTGAAGGAACGCTGGGTATGGATGAAGCAAGGACAGCACCGTTGAGTACAACCCCAGAGAAAGGAAATCGGGCACAGAAAGGCACAGATTCAGCGTTTCTCCGGCTCTTCCTCTCCTAGAGCCGAGCAGGGAGCTCTGACAAGTGTTCTTCCAACACGAGAGCTGTGCTCTACTTTGGTTCCCACTCCTCATCCTGGCTGATTTTCCACGTGCAGCCTCGGGATGTGAACCCCATTAACGAGTTCTCTGGAAAGCTGAGCCTGACCCCCCGATTCCCGAGGGTGTTGAGTCGCTCCTGCCGTGCTAATTCGGGGATCGGCTCTCGCTGCAGTCTGGGCTCCGAGGTGCCCGTCCTGTGCTGCAGCACTCCCGGCTGAACCCTATCTCCTGTCACAGCTGAAGTGCCAATCCTTCAGCGTGTTTATCTCATCTCCCAAGGAGTTTATTGCTGTCATAAACTGAGACTTGCAACATTTTGCAAAGCACCCACTCACCGAGTCCTTCACTTGCCTCTCCCAGCTCCATCCCAGACAGCAGCACTTGCAATATGTTCTTTTCTCGTGGCTTTATTAAAACCCCCCACTTACTTGGGGGGTTTTTTCCCTCTTCTTTCTTCCTTTCTTTTTTTTTTTCCTTTTTTTTTGCACAAAGCCTTGTTTAGCTCGTGTTTGTGGCAGTCACACTCTCCAGGTTGTGCTGCTGGCTTTGTTGCTGGAAGGTCTGTGTGGCCACGAGTCCGTGCAGCCTTTTCAGTGTCTGCAGGAGTGCCATCCTGCTTTCCTGCCATCTGAGACCCTTTGCCTCCCACTGGATCTCAAGGATAACGGGCCCAACTGACTCATAAACACATCCTGGGTCTGCATTTGGCTTCACTGCAGTGACAGCCTTGGCTTTCCGGTTCATTCCCAGCAGTTACCCATGTCTGAGTGGTTCAGGTGCTTTTCCTCCAGTGCATCTTTGCTTCATTTGCTCCATTTCTGCTGCCTGAGATTTCTTCTGGAACAGAACGAGATGGGGCTGAGCAGGAGAGTGCTGCACTCCTGTGTGAAAGGGGAATTTCCCAGCCCTTGGCAGCGAGTACCTCTGTGCCATTTGTGATGTTTTTACAAGACTTGGGCTTGAACTGTGTCAGGGCAGTCCCAGGGCGTGCTCGGAGTTTGGGTGGGATCAGGATGTGGCGCAGCCAGGACACCTCAGCTCTGACCTCTGAGACGGCTGGGATGCTCTGCAGAGCCAGCTGCTCCTTTGTTCCCCTGACACAGCCCTGGGTGTTGAAGGGAAATCAGTGAATTTAATTGGAGAGGGATAGGAGGGAGCAGAGTCAGAGATTCTGCTTCTCTCGGGGGGACTGAATTACTGAAATGCAGACTGAGGGGTGAGCTTGAGCAGGTGACCAAAGGCAGAGCAGCAAGCTCTGGAGGAGCTGTTCAGGACTCTTTTTTTGGTTTCAGGATGCCCAGAGCAGGTACCACGTGGGCGTTTGCTACGAGCAGGGCCTGGGCGTGCGGGCGGACGTGGCTGAGGCACTGAGACACTACCGGCGCTCGGCAGCCGCGGGGAACCGGCCGGCCCAGGACCGGCTGCGGGCGTGGGAGCAGCAGCTGCCAGGTACCGGGGCCAGCAGGACACGGGGCTGTGGGGCAGCCTGGGGGTGACCTTGGAAGCAGGGACAGCAGGGCACAGGGACTCTGGGACTGCCCGGGGGTGACCCTGGAAGCAGGGACAGCAGGGCACGGGGCTGTGGGACAGCCTGGGGGTGACCCTGGAAGCGGGGCCAGCAGGGCAGGGGGACTCTGGGACTGCCTAGGGGTGACCCCTGGAAGCAGGGACAGCAGGGCATGGGGCTGTGGGACTGCCCAGGGTGACCCTGGAAGCAGGGACAGCAGGGCACGGGGCTGTGGGACTGCCCAGGGTGACCCTGGAAGCAGGGACAGCAGGGCACGGGGCTGTGGGACAGCCTGGGGGTACCCCTGAAAGCAGGGACAGCAGGGCACGGGGCTGTGGGACAGCCTGGGGGTACCCCTGAAAGCAGGGACAGCAGGGCCATTAATCCCATGTTTTTCTGTCCTTCCAGATGCGCACACAAAGCACCCCTTCCCGTCAGGATTGCGAGCCTCCTCCTCCAGCCCCAATTTCTGGACTCTGGAGCCCGTGTCCGCAGGTGTCCCCAGCAGCCAGCCGGGACACACTGCCCTGTCCCTGTCCCACTCGTGGAGCACAGACAGGCTGCACGTGGTGCTGCTCAGCAGTGCGGGATGGGGCCGAGCCTTCGGGGCCAGGACGGTGCCAGTGGAGCTGCGGGGCTGGGAGCCCCAGCAGTGCTGGACGTAGAGCTGGCACTGGGCAGGGCAGCACCTGGTGGGGACTGGAACCAGGCTGGCAGTGAGCGGAGAGAGAAATGGAGAGGGAAACCTCTCTGTCCGTGGAGCAGAGGCATTTTTACATACCTGGGGTTTGAGAATAAACTTCTGATATCTCCTACAGCACCGAGTCCTCTGGTCCTCTCACCTTGCACATGGGAATGTTTCTGCAGCTGCATTTCTGTGTTAGAGCCCTGCACAGACTCCCACCGTGGCCCTGGCACTCCCTGCATCCCTGGGAGTCCAGGTTGGATGGGGTTTGGAGCAGCCTGGGACAGTGGGAGGTGTCCCTGCCATAGCAGGGGTGGCACTGGATGGGATTTAAAGTCTCCACACCAGTCCGTGGTTCTGCCCCGCAGTGGTGGCTCTGGGGCTGTAATTCCAGTCGCCCTGTGTGCCTTGCACGTGGTCCCCAGGGCGGTTTACAAGCCACCATACGGGGACATTGGCAGCTGACCCTGGGACTGGCCTGGCCCACACCCTCTGGGGCAATTTGCTCTTCGAGTCCCCACAGTGTCCCTGCTGCCAGCACAGCCTGGGCTGGCTCTGCGTTGCCATCATGGCAGTTTAATCTGCTCTCAGACCCGGGCAAGCAAGAGAGTGGATTCTCCTCGTTAAGACACAGGTTTGGATGGGATGTGACAGATCCACCTGCACCAGTGAGGGTGGCACCTGTCCCTGGCCATCCTGGATGGTGGCAGTGTCCCTGTGTCCCCACCCCTCGCTCCCGCAGGCCTGGCAGAGCTGCTCCACACCTCTCGGAGACACCAGGAGCGAGGTTTGCCTCAGAATCCATCTCGTCCCTGCTTGCCAGCTCCTCTCCAGCGGAGTGGATAAGGGATGCTCCCGGCAGGGCGGCACGGCGGGCAGGCAGCGGCAGCAGGCAGCTGCTGTGATAATTCCTTCCACGGGGGCAGCCGAAGCCGGAAAAAGGCATTTGTTCACACCAGTTTAAACTGGTTCAAGGGCATCTGTGCAAAGCGCCCCGCTTCCTGTGGCCGTGGGGCTCTGCAGGTCGGGCTCTGAACAAAGGCGACGGCCCCATCCGGAACCTCTCCGTGCGGCAAGGGAGGGGCACAGCCAGCCCTCAACACCTCGGATTGTTCTCCTGCGCTGCTCTCTCCTTCTGCCCAGACCAGACTTTCTTAGGCCATTTCCTTTATCAAGCAGGATACAAGGAGCAGGAAATTCCTGGGGTGGATTTCCTATGCTGCGACAATCCAGAGCGTGCTTACGCACGGCCAGGATGGGAGAGGGGCTGGGGGGTTGAGAGCAGCCTGCAGAACCAGGAAATGGGGCCAGGAGGGAGGAATTTGTCTCCTTTCAAACCTGCTGGTTTGAAGGTATTTTTGTGTCAGTGTTGTCCTGGCACAGGCACATCAAAGCAGCTCTGCAGGGGGAGGTTGTGCCAGGTGTTTGTCCCCCTGCCCGTGCTCCCGAGGGGCAGAGGGATCCCTCGGGGCTCCTCAGCCACAGAATGGCTCCCTCACGCTTTGCACAGCTGCATCCTGGCTCGAGTCTGGCTCTCTGACATTGTTTTGGTGCAAGAAGCTGTTTTGTTTGTAAAACAAACCCGCAGAAGTTGGTGTGAGCAGAGCAGCAGCGTGAGCAGGCCGGGCCCAACCCAGCCGTGGATGGATGCCAGACCTGGGCCCATCTGTGCAAGCATTTTGGAGGCTCCAAATAAAACAGAGCATTGTGGATATTAAAAAGACCACCTGGGGAAATCTTCCTCTATTGCTCCTGTCATTTTGGTCCCAAGAGCAACACAAAGGGGCAACTTTGTCGTCTGCTTTAGATTACCTGTGTGATTGTGGCTCAGGTGTGCACACCCAGAGCTGGGAGCTGTCACCTGCAGGTGCAGGGAAGGAACAGGGCTGGGACACCCGAGGAGAGCCCAGAATCCCTCACCTGCTGTCCCCCACTGCTGCAGGAGCCCGGGGGTCACCCCTGCCCTCCCCTCTCCAGGAGTGCAGGGGCACAAACGCCTCTGTGCTCCCTCCTCTGTCACCAGGATCTTCGTTCTCCCGCCCGTGCTGTCATCCCAAAACTGTCGTACAGCTCCCAGACAGACAGATCAAAGTGAAAACCCACAAAAAGGGCGAAGCCTGTGACTGAATATTTCAAAACAGTGTTTTCACGCTTCCCTTTTCCCAGGTTACCTTTGGCAGACTCCAGCCATCTGGTGTCTGCTTTTGGATAAGGACTCTGCTCCTAAACCCAACGGCCTCAGAGGAGAGGAGAGGATGGAATGGAATCATCAAGGCTGGAAAAGACCTCTGAGATCATCGAGTCCAACCTGTGACTGATCCCCACCGTGTCTCCCAGCCCGGAGCACCGAGTGCCACCTCCAGTCCTTGTGGAGAAGGGAATGCTGGCACTTGGAGCAGCCAGAGGAGCGATGCCAGCGCTGATTTTGGGGGATTTTACAAAATGCCACGTTCGCAGTCGCAGAACCACGGACGCTGCAAGGACCGGTGGGAGACAACAAGCACATCTCCCCTTCCCCAGCTGCCTCCTCAGGCTTTCTGCACATCTCAGTGTCAGCCACGCTGCTGACAGAGAGGGTGGTGTTAGAAAAAACCGGGTTTATTTAAATAACTGAGGCCCTGGGGCCCGGCTGCAGCAGCAGGGCCCGTGACAGGTGAGCACATGGCTGTGTCTCACGCGGCTGTGCCTCACCGTGCCCTGCTTGTTCTCACACCCCCTCCCCTGGGCCTGGCCGGGGAGGAGAGGGCCCTGCTGCTGCTGGGATGGGGTGGGAGGCTGGAGGAGCAGGGAGGGAGGGGAGGAAGGAGAGAACAGGCAGCTGGAGGGGAGCTAAACAAGGGGAAATCATGGAGAATCCACGGGGCGAGGCAAAGGCAGCACCACACCCGCCTTGACCTGGGTCACTCAGCGACCCTGCTGGGGCTGGGGATGGGGCTGGGCACCCCAAAACTCTGCCTGTGCCCCCCCTGCCACAGCCCCCACGTCCCCGAGGCTGTGCCCGCGCACCGAGAGCTGCCGCAGCAGCGCCGGGCCCTGCTCGCCGTGCTCCTGCGCCTTCTGCGACAGGATCAGCTCGAACAGGGTGCTCATCTCCGACAGGAAGGTGCTGGCCAGCCTGCTCCCGGCGCCACCGGGCTCAGCCCCGGCCCCTTTGCCAAAGGTCTCAAAGGTCCTGGGTTTCTCCTGCCTCGCAGCCTCCTCGTCCTCGGGGGAGCGCGGCGCGTCCGGGGAGAAGACGTTGTCCTTGTAGCTGCCGGTGAGGGGCAGGGACAGCCGGGCCACCCACGCTGGGTCTGCGGCCGTCAACCTCTTGAGGGCCAGCTCTGCAGAGAAGAAAATAAATCAATAAAAATATTGATAAATGAAAATAAATCAGCTGAGAGCAGCGGTTGTGACAGGTCACCGGTGACGCCACGCGAACCAGCAGCTTAAAAAAAGCTGAACAAAATAGGACTGGGTTAAAACTGGTTTGGTTTTGTTTTGTTTTAATATAATAACCATTAGAATGCCTGTTCGTTCTCATTTGTTGCGGCCTCAATTGGCATTTCACTAAATTGTTCGCAAAGCCCGAGAGAGGGAGGGTTTGGGACCGGCTGAAGGGGGGCAGACAATGAAAAGCGTTCCAGGGGGAAGTGCTGGACACAAAGATAGTGGACTTCCCCTCAGGGCCACTGCAGGGTGGGAATTCGCTGCTAAGGAGGCAGATTGAGAGCGAGGAGAAGCGGGTTATTGTGAAAACAATAACAGCAGAATGAAATTCTGGATTATAAAACGCACAGCTGGATGGCTGGAGACGGGGAGCGAACAATCGAGCTCTGAAGTGGTTGCTCCTCGATTGGAAACAGCTGAGGAGCAGGGGGAGCCCGGGCTGGGGGCTGGGGCAGGCTCGTTAGTGCACCACTAATTTGATTGTGGCCCCAAAATGGGCAACTGGGAGCACGGGGTGCGTTGGTGGGGGTATTCCCCGCTGGCAGGGAGGCACAGCCAGGGCGGATTGTGCCTGGCTCTGATTAGGGGAATTACAAACAAATCTGATTATCCATTGCGGGAGAGGGAGCTGCAGTGACAGCGGCGGGGAAAGCTCGGGAGATGAAACCAGGAGTGATCCGGGCTGACACAATGGAGACCCCGAGACGGGGGGGAGGCTGCTCCTGAGGAAGCAAAGTGCTCTCCGGGGATCTGACTGCAACCTGTCATTATTTTGAGGAGATAAGCACCAGCAGAGGAAATCTTTATGCTTTAAATAGCGTTGGCAAGAGAAGAAGTGATTGTAAGTGTCCATGAATAAACATCTCCTGGAAGAGAAAGGAAGGAGCCCATGGCAGGGAGAGCCTGGAATAGCTTCCCCGTCAGACAGCAGGAAGGGGAACGGGGATTCTTGGTTTCTGAGGTCCTCGGTAAACAAGGGTCCGTGCTGCGGCGCACAGAGGCTGCATTCCAGCCCCTCATTGTTCCTTCCCAAAGCCTCGGGGGGTTTGCGAAAGGGTTTGGGAGCAGCAAAACCTCGCTGGTGACAAAAGCCAGCAGTCCCAGGGTGACAAGGGCTGGTGGCACTGTGACAATTGTGTGGCTCTGGTTTAAAAAGCGGCACCTGAAAGGAGGGTCCCCATTCCAGTGCTCTTGTCCTGCTGATGCCAGCGGGTGATCCACACCCTGCCGCAGCCTGGGACGGGGATCTGCAGCCAGGGACTGACTCAGGGCTCCCTCCTCAGCCAACCAAGCAATTCCTCCTTTTTCTGTGGAAAACACCTGCCCTGGAGTGGGGACGAGAGCTGGGACTGCAGCCCGCTGAGGAGAGAGGGGCAGGTACATCCCTGCCCTGATTTTTGGTTCAGCTGGAGCCCTCAAATTCTTTTGTGCCGCTTCTCATCCAGGGTTTCTTTCTGCAGTCTGGGTGTTTGAGTCCTTGAGACATCACCCGAGTGTGCTGTGGGTTTTGCTGTCGAACCTGCAGCTTTCTCCTGCCCGGGCTGCAGGAATCCCCTTCATTCATTCCCTGGAGGTTTGGCTGCCTCGGCTCTGGAGCGGGGCACAGCCCGTCTGCTCCCTGCAGGGACACTCGGCGAGCTGGCGCTCCCGTGGCCACGAAACCTCGTCATTAGGTATGTTTAATCTGACCAATAACTCTTTACTGCCTCGTTTGAGCGGCGTTTGGGGAGCAGGGGTTGTTTTATCACCCATAAAGTTCTATCTCCCGTCTGCTGCGCCGGGCTGCCGGGGGAGCGCAGCGAGCAGACGGCGCTGGGAGTTCATCCCGCAGCACAAACAACTCCAGAGCATCGCCGGCTGCCCCGCTGGGAGCTGCACAAAGGCCCAGCCAGCCCCAGGCAGCTGTCAGAGCCTCCTGAGCACCAGCGGCGCTTCCTTCCTCCCGCTCAGGATGCGAGTCCAGCCTCTGTTTGTGTTGGGGAGAGGAGGAAGGAGCCCGGCAGCTCCGGCGGCTGCGCTCAGGGAGGTCTGGGCTCCTGGGGAAGGTTTGGCAGCCCTGGAACTGAGCAGGAACCCACACGGCCACAGGCTCAGCAATCCCTGCTGGCACAGAACAGTCACGGAATCGTCATCCCGGGAATGGGGATGTGGCACCTGGACATGGGTCAGTGCTGGACCCGGCAGTGCTGGGAATGATGGTCTGAGAGGGCTTTTCCAGCCCTAATGACTCCACGGAATTCCAGGGCTTTGGCAAAAGGGATTTTTCCTTTCAGATCCGAGAATCATGGGAGATGGAGCCTCAGGGATCAGTCTCTCCATAGCCCAGATTTTCTGGGATGGTCCCAGTCTGGGCAGGACTGGATCCAGGCAGAGCTGCAGGGCAGCTCCCCAGTGCTGTTCCTGGGATCAGGGCATGTCCGTGCACCCGGGATGGAGCTGGGCTCCTCTTTACTCCCTGCCTGGGCTGCAGGACCTTGGATCCAAGGAAGTTCAGCCTTTCCTTCGTGGAATGAAAGCAGGGAGGCAAAGGAGGACAAGCAGCAGGTTGTGTCCCTAAGGAACAGCACTGAAAATGCCCAGCTCCGGAATTCCAACCACCCCAGCAGCAAAGCTCAGCGAGTTTCTCTGCCGTGGAGGAGCGCAGAGGCTCCACAATGAAATTTCTGCTACAGGACATGAGTCAGCCCAACTCTTTCAAATTGAAATGCCAGTGGAGGAGATTTTTAGAACAAATCAATAAAAGGAACATGTAGAAAATGTCAGGCCCAGATGGTATTCACCCCGGAGTGCCAGAGGAACTCAGATATGAAATTGCCTGGTTTATTAGCTGCTGTTCATTAACTACCGCTTCAAATGAATGCGGGATCGCAGGGAGGGGAGGCAGGAATGGCGACAGGAGTTTCTGAGCGCGTGAAGGTGAATCTGGTGTGGGCAGATTCAGAGAAATCCCTCTGTGAAGGCTCGGCACAGAGAGCCACGGAGCTGCTGCTGCTCCCAGAGGAACCGCCTGACACTGTCAGACGGGGAATTGTGCCCTGGGAATTTGGAAGGGCCGGATGGCGAGTCCTGGATGACTTTGGACAAGGGCCTGAAGGGACAGGACACAGGGAATGGCTTCCCATGGACAGACAGGGATGGATGGGATGTTGGGAAGGAATTCCTGGCTGGGAGGGTGGGAGGCCCTGGCACAGGGTGCCCAGAGCAGCTGTGGCTGCCCCTGGATCCCTGGCAGTGTCCCAGGCCCGGCTGGACGGGGCTGGGAGCACCTGGGACAGTGGGAGGTGTCCCTGGGACAGTGGGAGGTGTCCCTGCCATGGCAGGGGTGGCACTGGATGGGATTTAAGGTCCCTTCAGCCCAAACCATTCCAGGACTCAATTCTGTGGTGGCAGAGGTCACCTGAGCTGGTGGAACAGCACAGCTCGGCGTGCAGGGGACCTGAGCTGTGCCTGAATTTACAGCCAGGTTCTGCAGGGACTAATAGGTGTTAACGGCTGGGAAGGGAGGGGAGCAGTAATTAATGTTCCTCACGAGGGAGGTCATTAGCAGAGTCCCAGAGTGTCTGCTCAACACGGTGACAAATGACAAGGAAAGGGGACAGGGTTGGTGTCGGCTCCACTAAAACACCCAAAAGCTGGAGGAGCTGATAGTGCTGAGTGCCATGAGCAAAACGTGGCTGGGGAATTTCTGTCACCAACTGCCGGTCATTGTCCCAGGGAGCAGCGTGGCCTGTGCTGGGGGCTCTCTGCCCACGCAGAGGAGGGATTTGGGAGTCACCAGCGTGGGCAGGACAGGAATGAGGGACAAACCAGAAATCCTCCTGGTACCCTCAGTGTATCCCAAACCCTGCACACATCCTGGTCACACGTCTCAAAAAAGATGAAATTAGCAGCAGGGTGGGCACAGGAGGTGACAAGGAAAGAGGAACCTAATGGGGCTCTGAGGGTACAAAACATCGTGAGGGGCTTGGCAAGGACAAGTGTCCAAGTTCCTCACTGTGCATGGCAAGGACAAGTGTCCAGCTTTGTCACTGTGTAGGGACCGGACACCACGAGGGGAGGGCTTAGGCCTGCGTGGCGAGGACTTCACTGGCCACAGAGTGAAACTGGACCTAAGCAATGGCAGAGGTCAACTCACACATCCCTAAACCCTAAGCCACAGCAGACACATCCACGGGAGGGATGAGAGCAGCCATGACCACCTGGAAAAATCCAGCGTGGAGCTCAGCAAGGCCCTTGGCTGGTACCAAACACCTGGGACGGTGCAGCCGTGCTGCCCCAAGCCCTGCCCCAGCTAGAGCCACCACAGGAGGTGGATGTGCCCTGGGGTGTGTGACCTGAGGAGACGCCGCTGCTGGAGCCCCACAACCCCTCCCCGTCCCAGCAGCGAGGTGACCTCACCTGCCTGTGGCTCCAGGAGGGTCTCCAGCTCCTCTCCCACGAGCTGCTGCACGGAGAGCTCGAAGGCGCTGTCGCAGTCGCGGTCGCCGGCCTCGCTCTCGCCGTGCCCACTGTCCTTGGTGCTCAGGCAGTCCGTGTCCAGCCCCGTGTCCAGCCCCGCAGCCCTGCGGGGTCACAACGCCCAGGTCACTGCAGCTCCCGGCACAGCCCCAGGGAGCCCTTGGAAGGGTCTCTAGCCCCCAGAATGCCCCGGAGAGGGGCTGTGGGCACCCTCCCCCTGCAAGGCATTTGAGTGCCCCTTACTTAATGAGTTTGGGGTTTTACTCCTGATTTCCTGCCTGAAAGGGTTTGTATCCTTCTGCAGCAAGATCACAGAATCACAGAGGGTGGGAAGGGATCTCAAAAATCATCTCATCCCCTGTGCCATGGGCAGGGACACCTTCCACGAGCCCAGGCTGCCCCGAGCCCCATCCAGCCTGGCCTGGAACATTCCCAGGGCCATATCCATGAATTCAGAGGCGCTTCCCTCCCGCAGGACCAGGTGAGGAGCACAGCCCAGCCCAGAGCCCTGGAGCTGCTCTCCCTCCTCTCCATCCCTGCAGCTGCAGGCGAGAAAGGTGCAGAAAGCTCTGTCTGCCCATGGCACGTGGGGACAGGGGGACAGGAGGACGTGGTGAGGCGGTGACAAAGCCTTGGCATCCTCAGGAGCGTTCACCCAGAGGCCAATAGCATCATTTAATGGGGACACCATGAATTTGGGGGTATCTTTGTCACACAGCTTGGATTTCTCAGCATTTCCAGCCCCGCTGGCAACTCCTCACTCACTCGCCTCCTGGCACAGGGTCAGGTGCCCCAAGCTCGGCTTGACAGGCACTAAAAAGTGCCCAGAGCCAGGAGAACGCTCATCCTTGTGTGCTGCCTCCAGAGCTGGGCCCCTCTGTGCTCCTGAGCGCCCAGAACCAGCGGTGGTGGTGGCAAGGGATGAAGGTTTGTGGCCATGGAGGAGCTCAGGTGAGTCTGGAGGGACTTAAGGTGGCCCAGGAAGGAGGCAAAGAGCAGCTGGATCCCACCGGGAGCCAGGACTGGAGGAGCAGAGCCATCCCCCGCAGGGAGAAGCTCCAATCTGGGGGATGAGGCTTTCCCTTGTGTGTCTCCTGCCCCTGGAGGTGTTTGGACTGGTGCAGAGGCCGGGAAGGGAAGTGCCGGGAGCCAGCCTTACCTGCTGCCATTCTTGGCCGTGTACTTGTTTCCCCTGTAGTTTGTTTTGGGCTGGAACTGGCCCTGGTGCAGCAGGGAGAGCAGCTGGGAGATTTGCTGCAAGGCAGGAAAAGCCTGTTGAGCCCCGGGCTGGCCGCTCAAGCTGCTTCCTGCCAGGACGTCCCTGCGAGCCCCCCCGGCCTTTTTATAGCGTTTCCTCCTCCCGCAGATGGCTCAGCATCCCCACAGCGGCGGAAAAACAAGCCCCGGGCAGCCCACCTGGCCCCGAGCTTCCCCTGCACCCTCCTGCTGTTCCCTGCCCACGGGATTGTCCCTTTTTCCCCGTGCCAGCCCTGCTCCCGAGTGTCCTGGGCGGGTGACCCTGCCTGGGCAAGGGGGTTGTTCATCCTCCCCAGGCCACTGAGGCACCACTGCCCAGGGCTGGGGGAAGAGACCAACCAAAAACCATCAGCTGCCCATTCCCACCACCCCAGGCAGGGAAGGATTTGGGATGTCCTCACCCCAGGACAGCTCCTACCTGCACTGGGGGCGACTCCATGGCGAACTCCCCGGTCGGGCTCTGCTCCGCCAGTGCCACCAGCGACAGCCGGACCAGGCTCCTGAGGATCTGCTGGTGGGGCTGGGGCTGCCCGGGTGTCCCCAGACCCACGGGTGGCTCGAGTGGCACCTGGGGCTCTGCCATGGGCGGCTTCACCAAGCTCCTGCCCTGCAGCGGCACCTCGGGGGGGCTCACGGCCTCCTTCACCAGGGGTTTGGGCCGGTGGGGCTGGCAGGGCCGGCGCTGCAGGATGGGCAGCTCGAAGGAGCCCTGCTGCTCCTCAGAGCCTTTTTGTGTCCTCTGGTTCCTCAGGGTCCTGTAGAGAGTGGGGGTGAGGTGGAGGGGAGCCGTGGGGACGGCTGTGCCCGGCAGCTCCTCCTGGCAGGCCTGGGGGGGCTCGGGCTCGCGGGGACGGCCCCGGAGCAGCGGGACAAGGTGGATGTCGGCCTTCTGGATCTGCCTGTGCGGCTTCTTGAGCTGCGGCTGCCGGCGCGCGTCCTCCGCCTCCCGGCAGTTGTAGGCCATGCCGTCCTTCTTGTCCTTCTTGCGCAGGGACAGGGCCAGGCCCAGCAGCAGCAGACACCCGCCCAGGAGGGCGGCCAGGCAGATCACCACCACCACGGACAGGCTCAGCCACCCGGGCTCCCCAGCTGATATTTTGGAGAAGGCCCCGTGGTGCCGGAAGAGCAAGCGGAGCCGGGCCAGGGTGTGCAGGGGGGTGTCCCCCTGGTCACTCACCCGCACCAGCAGCTCCCGCTGGCTGCCCGCCAGGCTGCTGGCATTGCTGGCGTTGAGGGACACCTGCCCCAGGATGGGGTCCAGGATGAAGAGCCCGGCATCGTCCCCACCCACCAGATCATACCGGAGAGCCCCGTTGGTGCCGGAGTCCACGTCCCTGGCCACGATGGTGAAGAGGAAGGGACTGCCCGGGCACCACACGAGGGTGGAATTGGTCACTGCTGCAGCCCCCTGGGTGCTCCCGTTCCCAGGGACCACCCAGCAGCACCCGGTGTCCGCATTGACCAGGACGGAGAGCGTGGCCACTCCTCCCACCAGTGCTGGCGTGGTGACAACGGGCGCGTTGTCGTTCCGGTCAAGCACGGCCAGCCTGACCGAGATGTTGGATGCCAGCTTGGGATGCCCTCCATCCTCGGCGGTCACCAGGAACTCCAGGCTCCTCACCTGCTCGTAATCAAACACTTGGAGGGCAAAAACATCCCCGCTGCTGGGGTCCACCGAGACCAGCCCCAGAGCGGCGGGGTCTGCAATCCTGTAGGTGACTTTCCCGTTGAAGCCCAGGTCGGGGTCGGTGGCACGGACGGTGAGCAGGAAGGCAGGCGCCTCGCTGTTCTCAGCAAGGGCGGCCTCGTAGGCGGCCTGCTCGAAGGCCGGGGCGTTGTCGTTGACGTCGCTGATGCAGATGGTGAGGTGCTTGAGCACGGCCAGGGACAGGTCGCCCATGTCGCGCACCTCCAGCGTCAGGTTGTACTCGGCGCGCAGCTCGCGGTCCAGCGCGGCGTTGGTCAGCAGCGCGAAGCTGTGGCTGTTGGTCCTCTTCAGCCTGAAGTGCTCGTCCCCCTGGCTGAGGGAGCAGAGCACCTGCCCGTTGCTGCCCGAGTCGGGGTCGCTGGCCGTCACCAGGGCCACGAAGCTGTCCTTGGGGAGGGCCTCGGAGAGCACGGGCACCCGCGCGGCCCAGGTGACGTGGACGTCGGGAGCGTTGTCATTGACATCCAGGACCTTGACCAGGACCTTGCAGTGCGCTGGGACGGGGTTGGCGCCCAGGTCCCGCGCCTGCACGTCCAGCTCGTAGGCGTGGGTGTGCTCGTAGTCCAGGGGCAACCTCAGGACCACGCTGCCCGTGCGGGCATCGATGCTGAAGGTGCTCAGCACCTCGGGGGGCGCGTGCCTGCTCAGGCTGTACTCGATCTCCCCGTTGGGACCCTGGTCGGGGTCGGTGGCCGTGACCGTCACCAGGAGGGTCCCGGGCAGGGCGTCCTCCCGAACCTCCACCGTCAGGGAGCTCTCTGCAAACACGGGGCTGTTGTCGTTGGAGTCGAGGACAATGACTTTAATCAGAGCAGTACCTGACTTGGGCGGCTGCCCGTGGTCGGTGGCCGTCAGCACGAGGTCGAAGGAGGAGTGCAGCTCCCGGTCCACCTCCTTGACCACGACGAGCTCCGCGTGCCCCGTCCCATCGGAGCCGGAGACGACCTCCAGAGCGAAGTGCTCGCTGGGGGAGAGGGCGTAGGAGCAGCGGGCGTTGGGGCCAGCGTCAGCGTCCAGGGCTCGGTCCAGCGGGATCCGTGTCCGCAGGGACGCGCTCTCCGAGATCTCCAGCTCCAGCTCGGGCATGGGGAACCGTGGCGCGTTGTCATTGACGTCCAGCACCTGCACCTCCACGTGGACCAGGGCCGGGTTGTGGGCGGCCAGCACGTCGAAGGCCACCCAGCAGGGATCACTGTGCCGGCACAGCTGCTCCCTGTCCACCCGCCCGGCCGTGCTCAGCACCCCGTCCCCGCTCCCCACGCGCAGCGGGAACCTCCCGGGGGTCTCCATCAGCTGGAAGGTCTCGGCCGCCTCGCCGCTCTCGCCGCCCTCGAAGTGCTCGGCCAGGCTGCCGATGACGGTCCCCGGCGGCACCTCCTCCAGCACCCGGTAGCGCACGGTGAAGGTGGCCACCTCCTGCGCGTCGGCGCACAGGAACAGGTACCACCACCACAGCGCCGGCAGCTGCAGCCCCACGATGCGGCGGGCGGAGCCCCCGCGGCCCCGCCGCGCTGCCAGCGGCTGTCCCGCCGGCCACCGCATCCCCGGAGCGTCCTCACGGCCACCGCGGGGCCTCGGCATCCTCTCCCATCGCCCAGGGCAGCGGGCGCCGGCCGGAGCTCGGAAAGGAGGGGAGATCGCGAGCGGGGCTGGCGTTTGTCCCCCGCGCTGCCATCCCCGGGGGACAGCGCGGGAGCCGGGACAGCCCGGAGCGGAGGGACCGTCCCGGCAGCAGCCACCGGCCGGCTGGCCGGGCTGGGGATGGACCGGCGACATCCTATGGAAACCCCACCTACAGGAAAAGGGAGGACCGGGCTGGGGCAGCGCCGGGGCGGGGTGGGGGCTCGTGGGGCGGCACGGGCCCAGCTGCCGCAGGGTGTGGAAGTGCCCTTGGATGCCAGCGGGGACTGTCACAGCTGCCACCTGCAGAGCACACTGCCCAGGAGGTGTGACAGACCCGCCACAGACCTCCTGTGCTTCAGGAAGAGGTGATGGATGGACCCCTGCTCCTGCGCTGACCCACAGCCCCGTTCCCACGCTGTGACACCTCAGACTCTGATTTATTCTCATTCTGTCTGAATCCGAGGGCAATTCCCGCTCCTCGCTCTGCCGTGGGAGGGCGATGTGCCCGAGTCACCTTTCCCTTTGGATGACGTCCCCACTTGCAGCCGGACACTCCAAAAAGAGCGGATGAATCAGCGGGAGCGAGGCCACCCGAGCGCAGCCGGGAGGGCAGCGGGGAGGCGCTGGCACACAGAGCTGTGGCCGAGCTGTGTCCGTTCCGGCCTCTCCCCGTCCCCGCATCCGTCTGTCCTGCCGCTCCCTGTCTTGGCCGCTGCTCCATCCCAGCCTGGCTCAGCACTGATCTCCCCGGCGTCGCTCCCAAATCCCTCCTTGGCCTTATTTCAGCCCCGAGCCCCCAGGCTGCCCGGCTGTTGCACTGGTATCAGCACATCTGGCCAGCTGTGCACGCCCAGGCAGCACAGCCTGAAGGAGTTCCGCGCATTCCCCTGAGCCTGCAGAGCCCCCAAGCTGAGTTTTCTTTGGTCTCAGGTGACCGAAGGCATTCAGGACAGGGAATTCGTGTGGAATTTTCCTTGGCTCTTATGGAGCATCCTCAGGGTGTGGTTGGAACCCCCCAGCCACATCACCTTTGTGTCCCCCACGCCTTCCTCCAGCAGCCACTGGTGTCCTGTGCCCACCTCGGCCTCTCCTCCTGCTTTTCCAGCCCTCAACCTCTTCCCACCCCTCCCAGCTCCCTCCCAGCTCTGGTTTTCCCAGGTGAGGCTCCTGCAATCCCCGCTGCCATCGCTTTTCTCTGTTACGGTGAATTCTGATGCCCCAAAGAGCAGCGGAATGNTTCCCAGGTGAGGCTCCTGCAATCTCCGCTGTCATCGCTTTTCTCTGCCCCAAAGAGCAGCAAATCAAAGCCGCCCCAGTGCCACGAGCTGTCCCCTCGGCCGGGCCGGTGCCACCGCTCAGCACGGCGGGAGGAAGGGACGGTGCTGCGGGGGGTGGCCGGAGCCCCGCGCCTGTTCCTGGGCTCGGCCCCGGCTCCAGGTGACCTTTGCCGAGTCACTTCCCTGCTTTGTGCTGGCGCTTCCTCCTGGCAGCGCAGGGCTCTCCCGGAGGGATGGATGCTCCCGCTGGCTCCCGCTGGCTCCCGCTGCCCGGGAGGTGCAGATGTCACCCAGCCCCTGCCCTGATTTCGGGAGGGGAGCTGGGGAGGCCACTTCCTTCTGCTGGCACCGTTATCCCTCCCCCTCCCTGTTTTTTTTTTTTTATTTTAATGCTTTTTTTTTCCTTTGCAGGGATGGAGCGGAACAAGAATGGCGCTGGAACGTCGCAAGGGAAAGGAAATAAATATTATACCCTGGGAGTGTGGGGTTCCCCGAGGAGCCCTGAGTGGGGTTTCCTTCCCCCATCACCTCCCAGTCCCACTGCAGGACACACCAATGTCCCCGAGTGCCCCGTGTTTGACCCCTCACTGGCACCACGGGAGGAGAATTCCCCCCAAATCCAGCACCCCGCTTGCTGCCGTCCCCACCCCTCAGCTGGGAGGATTCCAAACCTCCAAACTGCTCCTTTTTCTCCCCAAAGACGGGGACCAGGTGGGATTTTGAGCCCCAGCTTGCTCAGGGAAAGGCTGGGAGGAGAAATCACTGTCACCAGGCTGTGACACCCTGAGCACTGTCCCCGGTCTGGCTGTGCAGATCCCAGCACTGGTGGCAGCCCTGGCCTGCCCGGGAGGAGCTCCTGCATTAATTATTTATGATTCTTCAGGAAGAAATCCCCACAGAGCAGGCCTGTGACCCCCCAGCCATCAGAACACCCCCAGCTGGCAGGAGGATGCAGCAAAACCATCGCCGAGCCGCAGATCAGTGCTGGGAGGGGAGAGGGACAGAGCAACGCTGCAGGAAAACAGCGAAGAAAAATGGGGTCGAGCTGAGACTTGCCAGAAGCTCGGGCAGGGAAACGAGATCTGGTGCTAAAAACAAAACGTGTCTCCTCCTGTTTCCTGTTCACACCCGGCAGGCTCCCAGCGCGCGTCAGGACCGCCGTGGACCGTGTGGTGCCAGGGAACGCAGAATTCTCCCTCTGAGGTTTAGGCTGCACCTGAACCTTTTTGTTTAGAGCTCCGGCAGAGCCCCAGGTACACTCAGTTACTGCAGCACTTCACACACTGACGGTGGGCAATGCTCCCCTCAGCTCCAGAGGTGCCCAGAGCAGCTGGAAATGCCATTTTTACCATTTTCAGGAGAGCAAACCTGGCTCCTGTGCAGCTCAGCTGCTCCCCAGGCTCTGGAGCAGGACGTGGACATGCCCCGAGTGCCCCGGGGTGCAGGGCTGTGCTGGGGGCAGCGCTCTCCCCATCCATCACAGGGCACAGAGCAGCACCACCCGGCCATTCCCAGCTCCCCTGCACAGCTGGAGATCTCCAGACTTTGTCATTCTGGGCTGGCCCGGCATTAGCCTGGGAGCAGAGCTGTGCCACCACACAGCGGGGAGCACCGGGAGCTTCAAATGAGGGAAGGGACTTTTTGAAATTAATAATTTTTTCTGATGAAAACCGGCTGAGAGCTGGGAGTGCTCACCTGAAGGGGAGAAGGCTCCAGGCAGAACTTAAAGCCCCTTCCAGGGCCTG